>JAPDSC010025444.1:0-17842 GCA_026290005.1 Latrodectus geometricus
TAAAAACTATCTACTTACTTTTACATTATCATATAAATATCGATGAAGTTGAATTATAAGAATCAAAATATTCATTACTCCCAATGTGAAAAATATTAAAATTAATATGACCAAAGCAATTTCTAAAAATATATTCTTAACTGTAAATTACAAAATATAAGATCTATTTGTTTTCTTACTTTAAATTTTTAACTTTTATCTGAAGAAATATTATTTGCTTTGTAAATTTTCCACATTTATAATTGTTTATGTTTTGACTTTATGCATCATTTTAAACACAATATAAATTGTCATTACAAATTTAAATTGTGATTTTTTTATTACAATGCAAATTTTATAAAAAAAAAAAAGAATCATTTAACTTTAAGTCTTTTACAATCCATACATGTTGAAAGTTCTTTCATTGGCGTTAAGAGGAAGATACTTATTCTAATGTTTATTGCTTTATTTTATCATAACTCAAATTTCTTCAATGTTTTAACTGTAATGTAAAAAATTTCTTCAATGCTCAAACTTTTTTACTGGATCATATGAATTCTTGTCAATATATATAGCAAGTCTTCGAGAATTCTGTTTTCTGTTCAAGTGACCTCCGACTTTCAGTTCTCAAACTTTGATTGAATGCTTTGTTCTCTCTTCTTAGAAGTTTTTAAGTATCGCTAGTATAAAGTCCCAACTTTCAAATGCATTTTTAAGAGGTTTTACGAATTCTAAATTCGTAAAGATCATAATGGTATTTTAGACCAACATTGTATCATTTAGGCTTGTGATATGTCAATCAAATTATTTATTTTTATCACATGAACAGATTATTGCCCTTCTTTTTAAATTTGAGCAATTTTAGCTAGATAAATTAAACTTTTCATCAGTTCATTCATCAATGCCAGTGAAAATTGTGTTTTCAATATAAGTTAAATTTGTCTGGAAAAGTAGTTTTTATTATTGCCGTTCTCTGAGTGTTGGAAGTTCAAAAAATAACAAACCTTTTTTTTTATTTTTATTTCTTCTTTTTTAAATTTAGACTTCTAAGGTTTGTTCTTCCCTAAAAAAGAATACTCCGTTTCGGAACTTAGAGATTTACCTGTTGCTTTAGGAGTCTGAAATGTCCACTTGAAGTTCAATTTTCCACTGTTCATTAGGTTTCCTTCTAGGGGCTCCTGAAATTTGTTTTTTAAAGTCAAGATGCAGTCTATTCAGATTTTATGTGATGTACAGCGGGACTTTTTCATTCCCCGGTTCTCTGGTACAGCTAACAGGCCTGCTTAATTGATCAGAAACATTTTGACAGTGATACTATTCAACGGTCTTATTTAAGTTTGCCATATTGCTACCTTGTTGCGAATGATCTCCCAAAGGATAATGATCCCGATTATATAATTCTTTTACATGCACATTCTATAAGCATGTAATGTTTGTGGGCTGGAAAAAATCACTTCAAATTAGTGAAGCTCATCACTGAAAGAAGTCAACTTACTGTGAATTGGTACATTCCATGGTAATTTGCTCTCTTTATCTCAGTATGACCCCAAAAGAAGTAATTTTTCTTCTTCTAGGCCTTATAGAGGTGTTTTAAGACTTACATATATTTTCCCTGTTCATTCATCAAAAAACGCGTTTCTTCAGACCATAGATTGAGTAAATCTGATCTCCGTTAGTCATCAACCAGGATGTTTTATTTGAAGATAACCATTGGTCGTGTGCCAAAAATTTGAAATTTTTAAATAAGAACAACCCCAGGCTCCATGAAACCAATAGTAGACATATATAGACAAGAAGAAATGGAATTGTCTCCCAAACAGGACGTGGATGTTAAGTTGGAGAAATTTGAATAAAAATGATATGTAAGAATAACGAATGATTGTATTGTAAAATAATGTAAAATAATGGAATTAAACTCGGTGAATACTCACAATTAATGAATAAAAAATACAGGAACATATTTGATCAGATTTACCAAAACTTACACTAACATAATCTTGCCCTTTCATTGAATAGACTTGATGATTTTAAAATTTTAATATGTGTGTGTAACATAAGTATGTACAAGACTGTATTTAAAAATAATTTTTATAAGCATTTTATTCATTTAAGCAAATTAAATTATGTTATTGACATTTCATTTATATTATAAATGCATGTATATTTATTTTGATAAAGAACAGGAATATATTTCCTTTATAAAATCATATATAAAACTGTACTGCTAAGTATAAAATCTTTAGGTCCCTTACAAATGGATTGGTTTTAATGATTGATTAACATAATAAACATAATTTGATCCTAAACAAATATATTTTCTTCCAAAATACAAATAAATTATAAAGAGCTTAAATACAAAGTATTTGCTATTTGAGAACTTTTGTTTACAAAACATTTTATTAAGACTTCATTGTTTCAGCTTTAAGTAAACTATTTATGAACAAATAAGTAAACTAAATTTTAAATTAACTTCGGATCCTTTCAGACTTTTAAATTAATAAAATAAAACGGAAATAAATTAACTTGTTATTCAAAGTAAAGCATTTTTTAATGTAATTACGTAAAGCCTTAACAACTGAAAAGAAATAAACTTTTCTTACTGTTATTCAACTTTAATTAGCGTGATAAGTTGAGGATTGAATTTCCTTGTCACTTTAATCTCACTTTTCAGAAAACTTAATTCCCATTTCTTGTCCATTTACACAGTAGGGATTATTATTTCTGCCTTATATAATCAGACCCCTTACATTAATTTCCACATCATAAGTTAAAAAAAATTAGGAAACGTATATTTTTTCTTACATATATTTATAGCATTTTAAATATAAATTAAGTAATATTTTTTTAGTTACGATTTTTGAAAACTATGAATGAATAGTAGAAACTTGTGAAGTTTTAAAATGAAGAAAATGAGATCCAAACATATATTTCATAAGAATCTTTGTTAAACCGAAGAAACATTTTTCGCTATATTCTGCTTCCCAGGATACTAAAACAGAAAATACCACATCATTTTTAGAAAAAAAAATCAGTATGAAAAAAATTGATGATTTTCTATCCTTGAGAATTTTACAAATGAGATTTAAACTGTTATATCTTGGAGAAGCTAAACTTTTATGGGACAAAGTTAAATAAAGTATATAATTGTTATTAAAATTGAAATTTAACTGAAAATTTCACCTCAGTGATAATGATCAATCACAATTTTTGTATTTTCTCTAAGTAATGCATTTCTTATAATTTCAGTTAATGCATAAAGTTATGACATGCTTATGATAAATGTAACTATAATTAATATCCATTAAAATTTTGGACTTTTTATTTCAGTAAAGCATGAGTTTTATGATTTTCTATTGAAAGATTGAAAAATATTTTCTAACCATTAAAACTCTATATTTTTTTACTGTATAATTACAAAAATTTCCTTTAAAAATATATAATGTCCATAGTTGCCGCATACAGAATAAGAAAATTCTAGTTCAAGATTCTCTGCTTTATTCACAATCAAGCTGACAGCCGAATGGTTTCTCAGTTTGTAATTTGGATTTCTATTTCGAACTTTGATGTCTGTAAAGATATGGAATCCAGCTGAAACTGCCAGTCTTGATCTACGTAGTTTTCGTTTGTAGAAAATAAGCATTGACCAACAATTAATCTAACTTTTTTACTTACGACAATTTAAAACTTATCTATTACTATCAGAATTTAGTCAAACATCCTGTTTTATTCAACTGATATTCA
This sequence comes from Latrodectus geometricus, assembly GCA_026290005.1. Lineage (NCBI taxonomy): Eukaryota > Metazoa > Arthropoda > Arachnida > Araneae > Theridiidae > Latrodectus > Latrodectus geometricus. The sequence goes on from JAPDSC010025444.1 coordinate 3,721, forward strand.
TAATCAAACAATTTCCAAAAATTTAAGGGAACATTTAGAAATTTGATGTTTATCTAAGTTATTGCTAAACATTTCCGGGTATCATTTTTTTTTAATCCAAAGCTATTGAGCAGGGCAAACGCAATTTTGATCATAGTCAAATTGTAAGATAGAGTCCAAGTTTTAAAAAAGTCAATTCTTTTTTTTACTATCCAATTTTTATTTCAATCGCAGTCATCACATTTATTTTAAATGAAATTAAAAATATGATATCAAGCTTTAATCACAATTGCATTGTCTTGTTATTAAAATGCTCCGAAATGGAATAATCATCAAAATTTGAATAGTAAAAAAAAGAAACTAAATGTGATAATCATTAGAAACTATGATTAATGTAGATTTATAAATGACAAATCTTTATTATTTGTTTAAATGATTATTCGATTATATCGACTATTTCAGAATTCATCATTAAAATAATAATTAAATTTCAAATGCAATCTGCTGCTCAATATTCTTCTATTTTATTAAATTCAGAAATAGTTTTAAGTGAAAATTTATTAAAAGTAACTAAAAATAAATTTAAGACTACTAGAAAAAAAAATTCAAACTATCATTACAATAGATCTTTAACTTTTTGCTTTGATTCTGCACAGTTAATTTATAAGTATAAAATAACTGAATACACAATCATTTTAACTTTCAAACATAGTATATATACACTATATATAATATAGTGTGTTATTACTATTATATATACATATATATAATTAATAACATTTTACATATATATTGCTATTGATAAACTGTTTTAAGTAATCAAATTTGAATTTAGCTATATTATGTAATATAAATAGATGGGGTATTTAGTGGAGAAATAAAACTTTTCCATTAAATATCCCAGCTTTCCTTTCAAAGAATTATTTGAAACAACAAAAATTATTCTTTACTAAGTAACACAAAGAAGATCCGTTATAACATATTTTTCATTTTTTTCAGAATGTTTTTCAAAGTAACATTGTATTATTTATAAAAAATTCTTCGATTAATAAGTCCATTATCGAATTTTGTAATATCTGTTTGGGATTAATTGTATTCTTTGTTATGTAAGATACGTAAACACATTAAATAAAGATGCTTTTTAATCAAGCAACATAATTTTTTTTAACCTTATGATACATAGCTGGATATTTTAAGTCTAATAAGTTTAAAGCAATTTATTTTTATTTCAAAACGCGAGTTTATTTTAAAATCTAGAATTTTCGTGTCTGTATATTTATTATTAAAAATAAATAAAATTTATCAAATTTTTCCACTTTTCTACTTTATTAATTTGAAAAGAATATTCATAATGCCAGCAAAATGCACAAAATTAATCAATTTTGGCAAAAAAATTTATAATTAAATTAAAATTTAATGAAATTAATTCTACATGTATAAGTAATCTTTAAAATAGAATTAAAAAGTCTTGAATCAACTAAAATATAAGCATAGCATGCAAGTAGTACCCTATTACATTTAAATAGTGATTTCTTTCATATAGTTATGAATAACAGCACAGGTTTCATTTTTAGGTTATAAATAAATCAGTAGTTTTAAAGAATTATTTTCAATTTAAATGTAAAATTTTGAAAACAAATCTATCCCCAAGATTCCATTTAATATACTTCCATAAAAAAATATGAACCATTCATTCAAAATTAAATTATCTGTCCACACAACACACACAGTCAGCGAGAGTTTCCCCGCTATATCCTAAAAAATTATCTATCTATGGCATATTTTGATTTACATAATTTTTTAATTTGAAATAATTTTAAGCGCTAACAATAAATTATAGAAAACTGAATTATTTCTTTTCGCAAATTTTAGTTTTTCAAGTTTTGATTCATGCTTTGATGATGGCACTATAATTGTTTTTAATTGATAAGCTCGTATAAAACTATTTACTATTGTAATACACATTTAGACTGATTTTTATAAATGCTAATTAAACAAATACTTCAAAACTAAAAGTTGATATTTGCTTACTATTGGCTAAGTAGAAATGTAAAGGAAAACACACAATTATTTTCAAATAAGAAATTACATTTACAATTTAAAGATACTTATTACACTTTTGCAAGAAGCAGTTTTTTTATATATAATTTTGTCTATTTGTCAAAAAAATAAGTTAAGATTGATTTCTGGAAAGTATAAGATGAATTAACATTTTTTACATTATAATTTCTAAAACATTTTCAAGTATCCTGTTTAGTTGGTGTATGGGTTAAGCACCCATGAACGGGATATTTGAAAACTTTAATGAAAATATAATACGAAAAATATTCAAATTTTGAAATATCCAGAGAAGCTTGCATTATTTCATTAAGTTTGAATTAGCATTTATTTGAAAAATTTTCAAAAACAAATGCCCATAACACATGAAGAAGTTTGATACAAATTTTTAGAAAATTCAGTTAATTAAAATAATTTCCAGTTTCCAAATTACTTAAAAAGCTGTACAAAACCCAATTAATAAAATATATACAAAAAAATACAAAATTAAAATGCAGCTTTCAAGAATTTGTTAAAAGACAGATAAAAGGAGCTAGTTCTTGAGAAAAACATTCAATGTTTAAAAAGCTTTCTTAAGAAAAACTACTTTAAAGAAACTGGAAAAATGTTCTATATTAATCTATAAATAATTTAATATGTCTACATCTTCTTTAAATTTTCTGTAGTAAATTCACACAATATAATCCTCAAAATTTTAAAATTAAACTGTAGCTAAAATATACTATTTCATTACATTAAGCACATTAGCAGTATAATAATGTGTTAAATGTTATAATTAGACACACATATCACCACAATTACACCCTTTTAATAATCTTCAAGCAACAGATTTTTAATATTTCGCGAGTATACTTTTAAGACGCATGTGTATACTAACGAAAAATAAGAAACATTTTGCATTTTCTAATAAATTAACAAAACAATATAATGTAAAGAACAGTCGTATCAGACATAAGCAAGAAAAATTCTATAATTATAAACAATAATAAAATAAAAACTTAATGGACTCCCAATGAACACTAAAAACCATTTATGGCTTAAAATTCAAAGTATATTTAATATCAATTTACTGTTTGATTGCTTATAGAAAACCCATTTTTATAAACTATAATTAAAGTTTTCAAAATTATTAAATAATTTAAATAATTAAAACATCAGATGCGTAAAAGATAGTTTAGCTTTCAATAACTAACTGTACGAATTTTATAAAAATACATTTATTTATGTATAAAATATTTTTCTTTGCACGAAAAAGAGAGAGAGATAAAGACAATTAATTATATATATTTTATTAACTTTCTGTTATTCTGGTTTTATAAGTCATAGATGTCACTTACATTTTAGTTAATTTTGTTGAATCGCTTTTCTTTTGAACTTTTTCATTTTTGAGCATGCAAGTTAGTGTGATAAACTTAAGCACTATAGCACCTTGCTAGCTAAATTACTTAAATGCATCTTTTAATGTGTAAGAGTCATGATGCAAGAAAATAAATCTTAGTATGATATCCATTACGTATTGTAAAGCAAATGAAATTAAATGTTGAATATAATCAACATTTAATTTCAATTATTTAATGAAAAACTATAAATTCAAGTAGCAAATTTCCAAGATGTCATTGTATCAGAAAATGTTAATTCTCGTCATTTCGATCAGTAATGTTAATTAATAAAAATAATAATGTATTAATTTTAACGAAACACCAAAAAGCTATTACGCTATCATCCTTTTAAAAAATTTTAAAAAGTTAAACATAAGCTATATTTTTTTGAATATCTTCTTAAAAATTCTCTAGGAAAGTAATGAAAGATTATACAAAATGTCTACTAGTACAAAAAAAAACTTATCTAAATTCCTACTCCTTAGTTTGAGTCACAATTATAATCAGGATTAGGTAAGAAAATTTTGACAAAAGAAACATACTAATTGGTAGTAGAGTGGTTGGACTAATTGGTAGTTTTAATTAGGGAATGAAGAGCTTTATTTTTCTCTAAGATAATACTAATTTATTCAAAATCTCATAAGAAATAAATATTGAAATGAAAGGATTTAATAATTCATTGCCTTCAAATTTTAACTTTATTATTAACTTTCAATGAAGCATCTAATTATTATTGACTTGAAGGACTTAAAAACTATAAAATTATTTTTCCCTAAATCCCTGTATCTGAGAATGGTATTATTAGGATATTTAATCGTAGTTACTGATAAATGGAGAAAAAATGAGGCTACTTTAAATAGGAACGTAACCTATATAGAAAAGTGCAAAATCATATCTATCATCATATTTGATATATAAAATGAAAAGTATCAGTATTTAAATGCTTTCTATGTAAAAAAAAATGCTTTATTTAACACCTGTGAATTATCGTTTAAACGGTTCTATATAGTTTTGGAAAATATTTTATATTTATTCTGATGTATGTGTTTTAAATAAACTAAGATTATCTTGAAAACTATTATTAATTTTATGCATATGCCAGGGAATTAGAGCTTTTTTCATAAAATTATTTTGCTAAATGTGTAATGTAAATGAGCATGCTCATACATCATATTCTACAAGGTAATCAAAATAAACTGTTCAACAAGAGAGAATAAAATAAACTTGTATAACATCTATGTTATAAGTAATTCAAATCAAAAATCTGTTCTCCAATGATAGGTTAAATACATGTGGTTCTGGAAATTCATTAGATTATATTGATGGAATAAATGCAATCATTATAAAATCGTTATAAACTAATAACGATTGTACTGGCTAAATTGTGTTTTAATGAAGTAGTTTAATCATATTAGGTTAGGGAAAATGAAATCCATTATTTTTACGTGAACTTTATGTAACTTCTTTTGGATTCTCTTTGTAAAAAGTTTTAAAACAGCTTTCATGTAAATTTTTAGATCTTGCGCGTTACGACTGCTGACATGCGGTTAACTTCGATCATTTTTGATATTTTATAGACATTTTAAATGATGCTGTATCCACATGCGAGGTGCATCTCTAACATCAAAAATACCCAAACGGAATCGACGAAACAAAAATTGTACGTAACTGGTTATTACAGTCTTATATAGGACGATAAACACCTTTCACAATTTTAGCCACCCTGCTATCTTTTTCGCCGTTACAAGAGAAAAACGAAAATGTATCGAATTTTCTGTTTGTTGTCTTCCATTTTTAAAACCTTGTACTCATAACTGAATTGATCAAACAAAAAACCGCAAGAGGATATTTCAGTGTCAAATGTCACCTTTCCAACGAGCATAAATCTGAAATTGTTTGATTAATACCTCACGAGATATCCATCACTACAGACGTCTACCGAAAAAATTATGGATTATTTTTTCCTCAACCTAATATTAAACATAATAGTAAGGAAGGCAAGGGTTATGTAAATTGTGAAACGCTACACATTTTTATGCGTTAGTGAGGGTACTGTGGTTACTGCACATATAGTGCGTAATATGGTTGTTCTGAATTAGCTGTTTGATTGCCAGTACAGAATTGTCTGATTTCAGCCTGATCGCCGTCAAATTGTAGGTGCGCAATGCATGGGAAATTCAATTTCTAATATGGAATTCAATTTCTGCTTGGATTTTCAACGTTGGCAATGTCAGGAGTACACCAAGAATATATGAATAGTGTAAAAAAAATTAGCCGTGGAAAAACTGCAAAGGACAATTAACTTGGATAGCGAGTGGAGATAAAGTATTGTACGTAGCCAGCGGAGCCATATATTATCTCAAATTACCACCCATGACGTTCAGCTGAATAACGGTACCAGTAGTACAGTCAATAAACAGACTGTGGAACACTCTATTCACCGTATGGGTTTTGGGAGCAATCGACCTACGAGAGTAATATTGCCTAATACTCTCCATCGGGCTGCACGTCTGGCCTGGGCAAAAAGCTCAGAGGCTGGAGTGTAGATGACTGGAAACGAATAGAATGAAGTTATGAGTCTCTATTCGAACTGCTTATCACCGACTAGAGGCTGAGAATATGGTGTCAAGATCATAGGTCTCATGGATCCTGCATTCTAGGCTGGAACTGTACTAAGGCATGGTGGCACATTCATGATCTGGGATGTTTTTCGTGGCAATTTTTGGGATCTTTAGTGCACGTATTGATCACTCTCAATACTATTCGTTACGTAGAGTTGCTGGGTGATCACCTACGATCCACTTATGACGTTCTGTTATCCACACGGTAATAGTTTTTCAGCAAGACAAGTGTACCTCTCCCAATTTCTGGTTGGCCACTGACTGATTGGAAGAGTATTTCTCTAACATTTCCGTCATAAATTGGCCACCTATAAGCCCAGACTTAAATCCTATAGAGAATTTTTGGGGTGTTTTGAAACATGAGTCGCGAAATGCCATCACACAACACCAACGAACCTTACTGAACTATTGACATCTTTATCCAATATTTGGCAAAACTACTTTTTGAACTACTCATCGCAAAAAATTGCTTCTCGTGAAATAATTCAGAAAATCAATCTTTTTCGCTTTAAATAAATTCTTTGCATTTTCCATACAATATGTTTTTTATTTACTACATCTTTAAGTAAAGCTAATAGAATTCATCAAATTTTCAAGCCTTTTTAAATACTAAAAACATTACTGTTTTTATATAGAGTATAAAAAACAGTAAATATGTATTATAATAAACAGTATTGTTTATTTTTCAAAATTAAGTTTTTATTGGTTTTGTGAGAAAATTATCTCGTTATTTGATTACTAAAAAGAATATTATAAATCAACAGAATAAGAAATTTCCTAAATTTCAAATGAAAAGAAGAATAAAGTATTCTAATAATACTTGAAAATATATTATTAGAATAATTTTTAGAATAAAAATATTCTTCTTTTCATTTGAAATTTATTAGTATAAATTTAAAAAGATTATTTGTATTTATCACTAATTTCGTAAAATAGATATATTTTATCATTAAAAATTTAAAACTAGAGCATTTCATTCTCAATTAAATATATTTCAGCATAATAAACAATTCTTCAAAAGATTCTATGTAAAGTAAAATGTTTATTTATTTACAATCTTTTGCAATGTTTGATGCTCAGATAAAATATAAAGTAAACAATGTTTTAAACTATCTCAAAGAATATTTATATACATAAATTTAAAATATATAATGGTGAATTATTCAAAGTAAACATACATTTACATTCATAATCTATGTTATGTTTTAAAAGAAGCATTAATACAAAAATTTAATATAATCCACGTGCCTTTCATGATAAATATTCGTAAATAATTAAACGAAATATGCCAAATTTCGATGATATACATTTAATAAAATATTGACCTAATCTGTACAAAAAATCTATTTAAATTATTATAGATATTTATTAAAATTACTTTTCCATGTGTATTCAAATAAATAATTAAAAAATCCAATATATGGTTAGCAAAGGTTTGATTCTAAATAATAAATACGTATTATAATTTAATTCTCTCAAAAATATTAGAAATAATGCAAAAGCTTAAAACTATATAATTGTTCAATGTTAATCAATCTTATAACGTGTTAAAAACATTTTTATTCTATTTTGAAAATTTCGAAAGTTGGTTTTATTTACTATTTAATTGTTATTTGATACCACCGAAAGAGATCAATATTTTATATTTAGTGTCTGTATATTTTGGTAAAAATAACAAGATTTATAAATGATTTTTGCATTTCCTTCGTGTTAATAATTTTCCTTTGTATTAATCTCATAAATGCATTGAAATTAAAAAATCCAGATTGAAACATTAAACTTAATAATATCTTTATGAAAAAAGGAAACACATCCATATAAATAAGGATAACTGTTGAATTAACTTTTAACAATATCGTACAAAAGACAATGTTCTATTTATAAAAATAGTGTTAGCTAAATGATGCAATTTAAATTTCATTTGTGTATTGAATTTTCCAAAATTAAAAATGTAATTTTTGAAAATAATATTTCAACTTTTATGCAATACTTCATTAATTGGAGAATTTTTCACAAAATTCTGTTGCAATAAAAAGTTTTTTTTTGGGGGGGAAAGAGAGCAAAACCTTCCAGCATAAAAAATAGGGAAAATTAACGTTTAAAATCTTAAAAAATATTTGCAAATTAATATAAATCATATAAAAACAAATTTTATTTATTTATGAATTAATTTATGAATACAAATTTAAAATTATTAATTTTGTAATAAATATCAAAATTTTTATAATAATTGTTTCTGCCAACAGATATCATCACTACACAACAGTCACAAGAATAAAGTATGTAAAAAAACTATAAGTATGTAAAAGTATGTAAAAAAGTAAAAGTATGTAAAAAAAGTATAAAGTATAAGAAAAAGTTTTTATGGATTAAGTATAAGAAAAAGTTTTTATGGAGTAAAGTAGTAAAAGTATGTAAAAAAAGTATAAAGTATAAGAAAAAGTTTTTATGGATTAAAATAATCTTGATCAAGATCTCAAGTGGACTGTTGGGTAGATCCTTGTCTTGCCTGCGTAGTGGACGAATTTTGCAGAACACTGTTCTCTATTTTGGTCTCCTTTTGTCATTTAATTTCACTCTACTATACCACAGACAGACTGAACACCAATAAGCTTAGAAGATGATCTCCTTTTTGCATGATTATTATCTTTTATTTTTATTTACTATTTGCCCTGATAACCAGAGGCGAATTAACTTATTTTTAGTTGCTAGTTACCTACATTCTACTTGTTAGTTGCTAGTTCGTACATTCCAAAACACATTTTTTAGAATCAGTTTGGAATGACATAATAGACAAGGCTGCTTGTCACTCACTAAAAAGAGAATACGTTCACTCTAGTATCCTTTTCTTAAATTTTTCAAGAGACTGTTAGTTATATCAAGTATTTTAATCTTAAACATAATAGCATACATTCTAAGTCCAATTGAGAGCTTACCTCTGCACGATATGTCATGTACCTCTAGACCTGAGAGGCTGTCTTTTTCTATCCTTCTATCAATCAGTTAAAATAACCAATACTATAAATAAACATGTTCTTCTTCTTCCCTAGTAAAGAAAATAACCTCGAATGGTCTGTAAAGCACATAAGTCCTTTTCATGATTTCCGAAGGCATTATTAAAATACATTCATGAATTTTTCTTGTAATATGGCCCTTTAACAGCGAACTTGTTATACTGTTTATTCTGCAATATCATTTCATTTGAAGTCAATCTGGCAGTACTGCAAACTACTAAGTTGTCCAGAGAGGCCGTGTCTAAGATAGTCTCTAGTGCTTTGGTAAGCGCAGAATATCTGTGATACACAGGAAGCCAATATTCGTAAACTTCCTAGCCTTTCACTCACAATTTCCTGCTCTTTCTTGTACCACTGGATCATAAAGAAAAAGTTATGATAAGTCTAATAATTGCTGTGTACATGGAAAATATTATTTTTGGGTATAAGAAACGGTTTATACCCAGCGTGTGTCTACACATACTAATGCACATTTTGTTCGATTATTTATTTAATGAACAAGTTTATTCTAAGTTATATTTTGGTCAAGCAATACACCCAAATACTTCATTTAAAATTTCATGTTTATTTGGACATTAAAAAGTTCTGGGATAATTTATGTTAAAGTTTTTGCCAAAGATGAGCATATGACAATGTCATCTGTATAGTCTTGAATATAGTAGCCTATATTATTCAAATGAGTAATAAGCTTACTTATTACCAGTGTAATATTACCAGTAATGGTGATAAAACACCTATTTGAGGACAAACTCAACTAAACTTTTTTTTAAATGATTCTCCAAAGATTTTCATTTGGAGAATAAATCTGAAAAGCGGATCTCAATCCATTTATACAAAATATGTCATAGACTTGTATTAGTTTGGGGAAAAGGTAATCCATTATTTTTTCGGTAGACGTCTGTAGTGATCGATATCTCGTGAGGTATCTATCAAGCAATTTCAGATTTATGCTCGTTGGAAAGGTGACATTGGACACTAAAATATCCTCTTGCTGTTTTTTGTTTGATTAATTCAGTTACGAGTACAAGGTTTTAAAAATGGAAGACAACAAACAAAAAATTCGATACATTTTCGTTTTTCTCTTGTAACGGTGAAAAAGATTGTGAAAGGTGTTTATCGTTCTATATAAGACTGTAATAACCAGTTACGTACAATTTTTGCTTCGTCGATTCCATTCGAGTATTTTTGATGTTAGACATGCACCTCGCATGTGGATACAGCATCGTCGAAAATGTCTATAAAATATCAAAAATGATCGAAGTTAACCGCATGTCAGCAGTCGTAACGTGCAAGGCCTAAAAATCTACATGAAAGCTGTTTTAAACCTTTTTACAAAGTGAATCCAAAAGAAGTAACATAAAGTTCACGTAAAAACAATAGATTTCTTTTTCCCCAACCTAATATATAGAAAAGTAAGCAAAGTAAGTTCCTTACTATCCAGTGTTGTTTTAATCATAGAAACAAGTTGATGTAAAGTTATATCTGTGAATTTACCAAGTTGATAAACAAATTGTAGGTTATGCAAGCAACAATTATTTCCCAAGTATATTCTGGCATGCCTATAAATAATTTTCTCGATAAAATTAAAAAATGAATAAGAGAGATTAATAGGGGTTAAAAAATTTAGCTCAGTTACAGTTATCTTTTCCAGACTTAAGAATGAATGTAATCGTAATATTTTGCCATATAATTGGAATATATCCCAATGCAAGACTAGCTCTATATAATCTAATCGGAATTGGAATAATAAGATTCTCAGTCTTTTGAACTACATATTCCATTATTCAGTAAGGTTCTGCTCTTTTGAATGGTTTAAAAGTGGCAACAGCCTACAAAATAATGTTGTAGTTGAAGGAACTTTCGGCATAGGTCCAGCAATTTTTATGAACTCTTTTCTAGGAGCCGATCAATATTAAATAGGTATCTCTAGAACCTGGAAAGCCAGTTCTGGTGATGATAACAATTACCCCTTTTACAGTGCTCTAGCACTGTAATCACCTTTCCTAAAAATATTATTTCATTTCTTTTAAGAAGTCTTTGGAGTCTAGATCCTACAAATATAGAATCTATCTCTTCACAGAATTTCTTCCAGAAGTCTTGATTACATTTTCTAATGCTTTTGTAACAGTTTGTAAGCTCTTTCTTGTATTTATCTCATTTAACAGTTTTCTTTTCTTTATTTAAAAATTTGCTAATGTTCAGTTTGATTTTGCTCTCTTACAAGCTAGACAATTACTGCTATAGGAATCTAGAATGATAATTGGAATACATTTACTGGCAACAAATTAACTTTTAGATTTTAGTTGCCACAAATGTGCTTCCCAATTGCAGTTAGCCAGCCTTGTGAGCTCCTGCTTCCATGCAGAGAAAGAGATATAATAAACGTACAGATTTGGATTGTAGCTATTGGTACTAAAAGATGCTAATTATTTTTTGTCTAATTATGCAAAATATTTTTATGGATTAAAATAATTTTATCAAAAAGCTCATGTTAGCTGTTTTGGGGAATCTACGCTTGCTTTCGTAGTGGAATCACCTTACAGAACAACCTGTTCCGTTTTGATATTTCCCTGTCTTTACACATTTTACTTTCCATTTAGTAGAAGTTCAATGTTTTTGTTAAATATAACTAGTTAAATTATGCCCATTATGTGTTTTGTTTTTAATGTCTTTGTATATTAAAATAAGTACTTATGTATTAGTGTCACCGCAGCTAATTTCGCACCAAAACTTAAGTAGAGTTAGCGTTTAATTTGTAGTCAGAACATTTAATTACCAAAATCATGAAAAGTTTTCTTATGAATAGAAAAAGAAATTTTCCAATTACAAAGAAATTTCTTTGAGATTAAATCGGCTTAAAAATCTGCGGTGACGCTAGTACGTAAGTACCTTAAAATGTTAAGCCGAAAATTAGAGTGTTATTTCCTTGTAAACTAGTTGAAAAATTAAGGTTTCTTTTTATTTTAATTGCAAAATTTGTTCACATTCTTTGTTTATTGGCATAAAAATAGTCCAAAAAATTTAGAAAAATACTTATAATGATTATTCGAAAGAAAACTAATTGTAATACTTAAATATTATTCCAATTAGTGAAATTTACTATTATTTGTTAGTAAATTAAACTATTCAGTGGAACTAAATGTTTTACAAATACGTAAAAACATACGTCCTTATGTGCATTAAAATTAAATTTGAATTGGTTATGCATTATGTATATTTGTTTGTTCAGTAAAGTTTATAGACATTCAAAGATATAACATTTTGTTACCCCTTTAGTACTGTTCTATGTAATTTCTTATCACGATGTTTATCTCATTTAAAATGCTTGTGCTTTATTTTATTTTTCTGCTATGGCTGGTCGGCGTACTGCTATACCTTTTATTACTAACAAACTTGGAATTTTGTTTTGCCGATCTGGCATTCCTATATTCATAATCAGATTAACCTGTTGTATACGCGTGCCGGTTCGTCAGGGGGGGCGTATCCCAGGTGTTTTAAAAGCACTAGATTCAGAAACTCAAGTCTCTGGTGTCTGATTGTTTTGGTTAAAAACTCTCATTGTCCTTGGTATTATAGTTTACTTATTTCTGTTAATAATGACAATGAATTATTTAATTGGATTATCTTTATTTTATCCATTCTCAAATTTTAAACTTAACTTATGTAATTATTTTTATGTTCAGAATCAATAAATTAAATTTGCTATTTTTATGTAAGCCTAATTATTAGAATGTTATTAGTATCTTATTTATTAAAGTTTCTATTAATAGAGCGGAATACTTTATAGGTATTTAAACTAATAGCTATCGTTTCTTTATCGGCATTAAAATTTAATATTTGCAGCTCTACTTATCGTTATAATTATTTAAGCAATGAGCCTAATGGTGGGTATTGGTAACAAGACATCTGCCCACAGATACTTAAACCGTGGTACAGACTAACACATTTTAAGAAAAATAATGTAAAGTGGTTATTATCCTTATAACTAAACATCACAACTCTTTTAATTAGTTTTACTTTTAAAAATTAACTTATGAAACGATATGCTAATAATATAGTAAATAGAAAAATGACAAAATGCATAATATCATTCTTTTTAATGAAAAAATTATTATTAGTTTATATCATTTCCTAGTAAATAACTCACAAGAATATTTAATGTGTTTTTTCCATGAATAAATCAGTTTCCCTAAAGGTAGCAAATAAAATAAAAATGTTAAACATTTCAAGTTGAAATGATTTGTTATACAAACTTCAATGTGTGTGTGAAATAATTGAGATTGTAATGGTTATTGATGTACATTTATCCTGTATAATTTTATCTTTTTTAAAAAATCAATGTACATTACTTATCAAATTAGAATATTTTGCATAAAATAGGAGAATTTCAAATGGAAATTTAAAAATATTGTGAATTCCCATTATAGTTCTTTTCATATTTATATCCCTGAAGTGCAACAAACTATAACATGGACAAAAAGTTTATAGTATAGTATAGTATGGTTAAAATTATAGTATAGTATGGTTAAAAGTATATATTTTTATATTTTATATATAATTTTTATTCTTGTCTTGAAAAATTTTCAAAACGTTCTGTCCATATATTAGTCATTTGCTTTAAATGATTTAAACAACAAATATTTCTTACCACAATGTTTTTATGCGTAGTTGATTCTTTTACCAGAATTTACTATTTTTGCCATACTTAAATCAAATATTTGTTAATAACATTTTCAAACCCAAATCCCTTTTATTTTTAGATATTATTGCTTAAAGTAAGCTATAACTTATATATATAAATTATAAATTAAAATTATATATATATAAATTAATTTTTTAACAATACATGACCTGATTATTCAATTTTTTTTAAATAATTTCAAATTTGTTATAATTCTCCAAACTCATTTTTTCACTAAAAAATCTTCTTTTAACTATTTGCTCATGAATTTTATGGAGTATCAAATAAAAATTTTATTTTTGTAAATTTAACAAATATATAATCCTTCTGCTTCATTGCTCTTTGGAGAATTAAATTGAAACTTTTATTATAGTGTGCTTTAATTATCAC
>JAPDSC010025444.1:18242-50142 GCA_026290005.1 Latrodectus geometricus
TTAAATTTTGTGATAATTAAAGCACACTATAATAAAAGTTTCAATTTTTTACCTTTCTTCTCTCAAACTTTTACCTTGCCGCAATAAAATTCAGCCTGATACTTATGAAATTCTTTTAAATGCATTATATTATTATAAACGTGTGAAACACATTTAACAAAAATGTTGTTTTTAATTTAGATAATATTTTGACATTGAAAAATATCTCTAAGCAGTTATAATTATTCTAATTTAAAAGATAAATTTATTTAATATGTAGGTATTTTACAGTGTGTGTTTCAAAATATTTCTTTTAACATGAAAAATGTTCGTTATTAAATAACATTTATTTTACGTAAATTCACAATGTGAATTATTGCTTATTAATATTTTTAATCTTAATTACTTCGTTGAGTGTGTAATAATTAAAAATTTATTTGTATTTTAATTAAATTTAATTAATATTTTAGGTTACAGCAGTTTTTAACTAAATATAAAAACACGAATGTTATTTTGCTCAAACTGAAATAATTGTCTTTGAATTTTTCATTCAAAAGCATTTATCTCATCCAGTAATAGTGACTTCATACAAAGTTCATCATTGCAAACCATAACCTTGCCATTTTCTCTAGGTTGACTTTTAAATGCTTTCATTTCTATTTTTATTAATGCTTTATCTGCCACGTTCAGATGTATTCATTTCACCAATCTTATTGCATCATCAGATGTTTCACATTCTCCAGATTTCAACTAAGTGCAAGGAATCCTGGGCAGATTTGGGATAATGAAAACTAACTTCTGAGGCCAGGAATTCCTAATAAATTTGTCAACACGAAAAGCAATTTAAATCAGATTATCATATTGTATAACCAACTAATTCGTAATTCCACATTACTCATAAAGAGATATTAACCCCATTTAGCAGGTTATACTCACATCTTTTTTCGTCATTGTCCAATAGAAACAGGTGTAAAAATATTGTATAAAATATTTTAAGTGAATTTTCATAGTTAAAAGTATCCAATATTTCCAATTTATACAAGCGCTATTTTTCAAAAAATTGAAATTCTATGTATTAAGATTTTCATTGCATTATTGGTGGAATATTAGGCAAATTCTTTTAGCCAATGTGATAAAGCCAATTAAGAAATAGGTTTTATCCCCAAAATTAATGTATACCTTCCAATAAAAAGCACCATTTTCATAAAAAGTTTAATTTAGCACTAACCAGACTTTTGAAATTTTTGCCTAATGCAGATGATAATATTGGTAACAAAAATATTGTTTTTAATATTTACATTTCTTAAAATAAAATTGTGAAGCAATTAATAGAGGCTTGAAAATTTCTAAACTGTCAATTAAAATATTTTTTCTGGTGAAATTCCACTTTTATTGTTAGTCTGAAATTTTATTTCATGAAAATCATTGATGCAAGATTAACAGGGATTACAGAATTTATAAATAGCTATAAAATGCCGATTACAACCAGTTTTAATATTAATGTGTTAAAATACGCAACGAAATTTACTTGTTCAATTAATATTTGTTTGAAGAAAACACATTCCAGTTATTTCACATATGGGAAATCATAAAAAGATATTTTAAACAAAATGCGATTTATCACAACTTGAGTATCATTATCAAGGTTGGCATGTTCCTATAATCCTAAATGAAAGATTTAAATTTTATTTTAAGATAAAAATGTTAATAAGCCTACTGATTATAATGATATTTTAGCTTCGCGCAAAGAATGACTATTGAGGAAAATTAATGTGGATTGTATGTACTACAAAATCTAATAAAAAGAAACGTATAAAGATGACTTTATTTAGAATCTGTACATCCGTTGGCTCTGAAAATTGTATCTGTTCAGTAGAACATCTAATTACAGTGATTAATTTTACAAATTTCTTTTTGAGTATCACTTCTGCTTAAATTGGATTTAAATTGAACCCTCATATTAAGAAGATGACAGGTTTTAAACTCTACCAAGATGTTTTGGTGATAATTTTTTCTAAAAATAGAACTAATTCATTATTATTCCTAAAAATTTTAAATAATTCATAATAGGTTGGGGAAAAAGTAATCCATTATTTTTTCGGAAGGCGTCTGTAGTGATCGATATCTCGTGAGGTATATACCAAACAATTTCAGATTTATGCTCGTTGGAAAGGTGACATTTGACACTAAAATATCCTCTTGCGGTTTTTTGTTTAATTCAGTTACGAGTACAAGGTTTTAAAAATGGAAGACAACAAACAGAAAATTCGATATATTTTCGTTTTTCTCTTGTAACGGCGAAAAAGATAGCCGGGTGGCTAAAATTGTGAAAGGTGTTTATCGTCCTATATAAGACTGTAACAACCAGTTCCGTACAATTTTTGCTTCGTCGATTCCGTTCGGGTATTTTTGATGTTAGAGATGCACCTCGCATGTGGATACAGCATCGTCGAAAATTTCTGTAAAATATCGAAGTCAACCGCATGCCAGCAGTCGTAACGCGCAAGACCTAAAATTCTACACGAAAGCTGTTTTAAACCTTTTTACAAAGCGAATCCAAAAGAAGTTATATAAAGTTCACGTAAAAATGATGGATTTCTTTTTCCCCAACCTAATATTAATTATCTTTATGCTGATACTTAGACTCAATTCTCATTATACATATACTCAGTAAACACCTTTACAGGTTAGAAAAATGAAAATCAGAACATCTTCAGACTAAAAATTAAAAAACAAATTTGTCTTCAATAATAACTTTTTTTTAAAGGAAATATTTCTATAACTTTACTTAATGTGGAAATATATATAAAAATTTTTACATCTAACTCCATTGCTCAAATCAACACTATGAGTTTAAATGTTGCACAATGAATTCAAACATAATTTGTATTAATAATTTTTTAACAAAAAAAAGAATTTTATTTCATATATTTTTCATGAAAGTCGAAATTACTTAGCAAATAATTGAATTAAGGTTTTGTTCAATTTCAGTTCTCAATATTTATAATTACAGTGAAATTTCTTATAACTCTAATTACAAATAGTGATATCTCATAATAATGTTACTCCAGACAATATTAATTCACCTGAGCAGTTTTCTTTAACTGAATTAATATTACTGAAAATAACGTACGAAATGATGCTACCGAAAATACTGCTTTGTTAAAAGTACCATAAATTTACAAGTAAATTATTGATGTGAAGTATTCTAACAAAAAGAAAATAAAAGTATTAAAGAATTTGTGCTAAGTGATCAAATAAAGTTGAAAGAAAAGTATTGATTAAGGAAAAAAAATATTTTCATAATGAGTTTCTTTTGAGTTATTTTCCTCTGAGATTGTAACCACAAGTAAGCTTGCTTTTATAAAAAGGAAAATTCAAAACATGCCAGAAGAAAGACAATGCAAAAATGATTGCACACAAAAATATTTTTAAAAAATTCGCATGGTAAAATATTATTTGTGTTTATTTCTTCAGATTTTGCATTTTTGTAACCTTTAATAATGTGTTTCCTTCATTACACACTCACTTATTTTGCTTATTCTCCTTACTTCTTAAAATAGTTCATAGAATGAGGGCAATAATTTATTGCATTCAATAAATGAATTATTTTTTTCTTGCAATATCTACAAATTAGTTTAGTAACTTGCTCATCAACTGCATTGTAGAATTTGATAAATTTAGATCAACAAATTTATCAAATTCTATAACATAGAATAAAAAAAGTTTATGAATTTGTTATTAAATCGAATGGAAAAGAAACTAGGAAAATGCCGATTAATGAATTAAGACATAATACACACAGATTTATCCTTGTAATCCGGAAATTTGTGTTTTGAGTACTGTATTAAATTTCTACAGAATATGATGAAGTATTTTTTACTTTTTTTTACAAGAAATATTTTGAAAAGTTCTTTGGTTGTCTTTATTACAAAAATATTCTGCTTGGAAAAAAAATTTTGTAAGTGCAGAAAATAACGAATAAAAGGCTCGTAGGTGATGTTTTGAAAGCTCAATACTAAATGATCCACGATCATATTAGAAGTACATTTTATTTCCTAAAAAAAAAAAAAAGAAAATTCAGCATTTTCAATTTCTATGAAAATATAATTTCAGGAAGAAGGAAAAGCGATTAACTTAATCCATGGAATAATCGAACATCTTTGATCAACAATTACATTATTAATTTCCCGTTATATTGAAACAATTGAATTTTCAAATCAATAATAATTTTGATAGCATAATGTTTGCTTTTTTTTTATAAAAATTCATTTTGCATTCTATGTTAAAATATTTATACATTTTCGTAAAAAAATAATTTTCTATTAAATTATTATGAACGCAATTTTAAACTTTGCTTATTCTATTCTTCTAATCTATTGCAGTTTGTAAGTAAAAGAACACTTTTAGGGGTAATTTTAGGATTTTTTGAAAATAATTATAATATTTTGTGACGAAAATAAGTTTTGTAGAGTTTATATTTTCTCTATCTTTTAAAGAGAGAAAGAAATATTGGAAAAAGTTTTGAAAAAATGTTTATGAATTTACAAAATAATTTTTTACTTATTCAAATTATTATTTTATTATTATTTTTTAAATCATTAGAACAAAGCTTTTGTTTTAATAGTTTTGTTTAAAACGTTTTTGTTTAAAAACCTAACAACAGATGGCGCTACAGTAATAACGTAAAGGGGAAATTGCAATAAAATCTTCATAAAGGACACAGCTGTTTATATTGTGTAAATCTTTCAAGCTTCAAAATTCAAAATTAGAAAAGTCAAAAAATTTCCTTACTTGAAAATTTGAATTAAAATGGTATTATTTGCACTGATTGATCAGAATCAATTCATTTTTGTTGATTATTTTAAATCTGTATATAAAAGTATATGAATTAGAACGCTTATGCATAATTTAATATCAACAGTTTTTTGTAAATATAAATATATTTAGCAATCAAATTATTTCACTTGAATTCAGAAATTTAGTACCAAAATTTACACTCCATTTTTCAAAATAAGTAAACGTTAAGATTTACTCTTTATTTTAATTAATACGTTATAAATATGTGCAGTATACAAATTTGAAGATATTTTATTCTTTGCTTCAGCGATTTAAGAAATAATTAAGATTACTAATTACGATAAAATAAAAATCAAGCACAGCAAAACGTCAATTTTCTATTTTATTAAGCACTAGACAAATGTTTAATGCAATTCTTACTCAGAATAAAATTTCAATCAACTTTATTTTTCATATTTTTTATTGTATATCAAGAATAAATTTTCAATATTGTTAAAAATATTAACTAATTTTCTCGGAAAACAATTTTACATTATTTCTCGTGCAAGTGGACTGTTTCATATTATTTTCGTAATTTTGATATTATAATATTCTATTTTGACAAATGAATTTGAAAAAGTATATAGATATACAATATTAATTATTTGTGAAGTTGGGATCTATGAAATAACATTATTATTGCCATTCATGAAAAACTACTATATTTCAACATTTGATAACTATCTTAAATAAAATATTACTTAGTTATTTATTATATCAGTATTATAATACTTTTGTTCCTAATAAATATATATTAGCTCATACAAGTCATGGATACAGGAAAATTGGAGATATTTGATGAGATGTATTAAATTTTATCATTAGATACAACAATTTGAAATTTTTATTTTTGATAGTGGTTATATATCCAAATGCAGAATCCATTACAATTTCAAGATAAATTTTAAGTCCTTCTGTTATTCTGCAAAAATATTGTTTGAGAATTTTCAATGATAATTTTTTAATTTAGAATGAATAACCATTTTAAACGAACATTGAAAAATCTATCATTATTTCGCGTACTTTTAAAAACCAAAGAATCTTCTTACGATGAAAGTTTTAATTATGAAGGTATCTCTAAAAATAAATGCATAGTAATTAATAATAGAATGAAATGTAGTACATTATAATTAAGGATAAGAGACAGAAATAATTAAATATTTTAGGTTATAATTAACTACTTCTGTCACATGATCAGAAGAAGTGTAATTTAAATATTTTTGTTCTGAAAGTAATATAAGGATGCTTAGAAAATGAAAATTGCTGATTATTTTTCCATAACATTTAATAAGACTTTTATTGACAGCCATTTAGAGCTATTTTTATATATTTTTCGATTGTTTAAATTTATTTACATATTCATATTTTTACTATAATTTCGTTTTGTTTTAAACATTTTCATCTGATATTTTGAAAAAGAAAAAGGAATATATTTAAACTAACAATTTTTAATCACTCAGTAGAAAAGTCTTTTACCAGTTTATCAAACATCTAAAACACTTAACAGATGTTTTTAAGAATTTACAACTCATTGAGTATTTCTTTTTAGCATTTGACACATTTTACATTGTCTCTGAGATAGTTAAGTAAAATTTAAGCATTTTTTTTTTTTTTTTTTTTTTTTTTTTTTTTTTTGAAAAAATTAATTGGTTTCTTCCTCACATCTAAAAGGATAAAATTTTGATGTTCTTTTCCTTCGAGCATCATTGAGAAAAGCTAAATTATTTTCACTATGTTATCCGAATATATTTTCAATAAAAAAAGATTTAATTAATTTTTAATTAATTATAAAGTTTTGAAAATTTATACAGAACATTCGAAAGCAATGTTTGAGAAAGAATGCTCTTTTTTCCTATAAGAACTTTAAGCACCATTTTTATTCCTTATATAATAAGTATATATAATATAGAATCGATGTGTTAAATCAGCATTATTTTATGAATTTTCAATTACTCCATTGACCCCTGCACTCAATTTACTCATAATAATTTTAAAAAAACTCGTGAATGATTAAACATTTGCATTTCCTTTCTTCTATTAATGTATTTGTATTTGAACTTCTTTTCTTATCTACAATGATTTCTAAATCAAACCAATCAATATGCAGATAATAAAATAATATGTTTGGCTATATCTGTGATTTACAAAAAATTCGCACCAGTCAAACAATTTTTGAATAATAATTTACATTAATTAATATTATTATTATTTTAAAAACTTTTAAATAATATGTTGAAAATTGCTCTTAGTTGCACAATGAGTAAATTGTGAATCAACACATGATTTTATTACTCTTTTGAAATTAGTTTCTGAAAAAGGTTTTTCAATTTTTTGTACTATTTTGATACTTTATGTACCCTTAAAGTTTCAGTAGGGAAATATGAATATGTATCTACAAATAAATCTTTTAGTACTTGTTTTAAAACTTCTCTTACATCCACAAAATTTGTTTTTAATGTTATATTTATTTTTAAGTGTTTAACTAACTTTAGAATAAATGTTACATTTTCGTAAAAATATATTTGTATTCTAAGATGCATCTCAAAAAGAACGGATAAAATATATGTAAAGCAAAGCTCTAACAATAGAAATTTATATCGTAAAATTGATTGTGAATAATGAAGCACTGGCTCTGATGTATTTGGTATGATGTCTCTGATCACGATCGTAGTTGCATTATGCAGCACAATTGTTCCCAAGGAATGTATAAAAACAAAATATTTAATGAACACAAATTGATTTATTCATTAAATAGTAAATCACTATCCTATTCAAAACATTTGAAGTTTACCGAAATAATAATGGATTCCCAATAATAAAAATTCAGCTGCTGAGATATTCAACTTAAGGAAATTCATAGTTGCTCAGTGCAAGCTGAGATATCTATGTGCTTTTGTTGTGAATTTTTATTGCAATTTTGAATAATGTACATATACATCACTAAATATTAAACCTAAAAAAGGGCTCATGTAAGCATTTTAATTTTTATTTTCCCAATAAAAATTGCTGTTTAAAATTTTGTTCTGTGAAAATAATTTGTATAAATTAAAAATAAATATTTATTAAATATTATTGAATTTAAAAGAAAAATATATAACGCATGTGTGTGAATACAGTTTAAAAAAATTGAAATCTTAAGTGGAAATTAACTTCTAAAGATATGTTTATATATATCTTTAAAAAATTAATTTCCACAATATATATATGCCACGGTGACCTGGTTGGTTAAGGCATCGTTCTCGTCACCAAAAGGTGGTGAGTTCGAATTCCCGCTTAGCCGAAGATCTGTTGTGTTCACTAATGGCGACGGGGCACGTAAACTATGTCGGATCGCAATGTTCTCCATATTCCCATTACAAATTAATACCTCTGGGAGTGGTTGGAACCAGGTTTCGGGTCTTCACTGGTGCGAGCCCGAAGGTACTCGAGTTGAAGAAGAACGGCTTTTTCCCCTCTCATTTACTTCCCACAAAAATATGTAAAAAATGTCTCTAATCACCTAATTTTTACACCAATCGACGCGATTTCAGTTTCTGAACACTTTGCTACAACTTTTATCAAAATCGGTTTTGTAGCTCAAAAGTTATTAACGTTTATTTAAACTAATCATTCCTCGTTCCAATATGGCGATGTGAAACGCTTCCAGTTCGGGAGGAAGAACGACATATACATCGCTATCCTGAACCTTACTTTCCTCTAGTGACTTTTTGACTGTTTTGCCTCAAATTATTGTTTTGGACTGATCTCGCTGTAAGTAAAAAGGATATATTCTATTATTTCTTCCGCCACCAGCCAGTTTGAAATAATCTACTAAGAAGCTGCCAGAATACTTCGAGAAACTGACTTTCAGAGCTCCATTATTCCAGTCATGACAACATTCAATAACAAACATGAGTGGCTAAATTTCAAGGTAAGTGCCCAGATGTCATTTTATTTCGTTCTGCGCATTTTGATGCATAGATTGTGTAAATAGGATAATTGGGCCAGGAGTTGTGAACATTTTTTATACTCAAAATTATCCATGTGATTTCGCAATTTAAAAAAAAAATTTGTTTCTCTACCTTCTTAATTACTCATTAATAACTCCGGGTCTAATTTTCCTATCAACTTTACTTAGTTCTTAATGTTGGGGTGGACATTTTTTTCAATCATTTATATGTATCTTTATTAGTCTAAGTGATTTAGATAATTTTCAATTTTTTTTTCAAGCTATTTATTTTCTGCTAGAATATTTTTTGTTTACTTGTTTTCTGACATAACTTAAAAACTGACTGATTTAACTGCTGAATATCCTTAAATTGTCAAAAACTTTCAGTCCTCAACAATCCACTCCAATATTTCTATGTGTTTTGGGAGCAGACTCTTGTAATATGAAATATGTCTTCTATTGTACAAAAAAGAAAAAAATGATAATTATATTTTAATGAGATATTGTCTAATTAGTGCAACACAAAACTGTTTTCTTTTTTCAGCAATTAGCCCAGTTATTGACCCCTAATCTTGATATATTCATATTTTTTATTATTATTATTATGATAATGCTGAAGGTTATTATGATAATAACTGACATAATAACTGAAGGCCCACAAATGGGGTTTTTTTTCCCCAACTTTAGCATTTTTTACTTAAAAAAATGTTTCCAAAATACTGTTTTAAATATATTCAAGACACTCTAATTAATCAGAATAACTTTCAATTTTCTATAATTCCTATTACAAAAAAATAACCTTTTACACCACTTCTCTTTAATCAATAATTAATTCTAATGAATTATTTAAAGTTTTATTCTTTTAAATGAATAAATAAATATTTTACATGTTTCAGCACTTAAAATTTTATTCAGCATGACGTCCTAAAAACTTAATATGTTCCCAAAGATTAATATTTTACTTAATAAATGTTTTTTATTTAATTTATAATTATCTATATAATTACTAAAAACTTAATTTGGCATGACGCCCTAAATACTCAATTATATATATAATTTCCATGATTGTAAACATTTTAAATGTTAATTTTCTAAAAAATTTTAATTGTCATGACCCCTCCAGACCCTAGATGTGATCTTAATTATTTATTTACTCAAAATATAATTTGGCATGATGCACCTTATCTCTAAATATATTAGAATAATTTATTTTAAATAAATAAATTATTCAATTATCTTATAATTATTTGTAATACTATTTTGTATGACGCCTTTATTTCTCTAAAATTTCACAATAAATATTACTATATAAATAAAAGTACTAAATCATAAATTAATGCAATAAAAATAATAATAATAATAATGCAATAATAATAATAATAAAAATGTTATTATGCTCTACAAGTTGCCAACTTCTCCAAGAGTCCAAAGATGACAAAAGTTTAAAAAAAAAAAAAAATGATGGGGAATCGTATTTGGAGGGTCCAAGATTGGTTACCAAATTAACAAAAAAAGGGGCGGGGCCCACAGCAACTATCTCGTGACCATAGAGATCACGAAATTGTAGCTGGGGGACCCCCCATTTGATGTATGTATTGTGTATAAGAAATGAATGGGACAGATATAATAGGTTAAAAATTAATGAAATACTAAAAAATGAAAATAAAATATATTTACATGCTCCTGATGAATTTTTATTTTTTTACATGATTGTGTGAGTTATATATAGTTCCTAAAAAGTCTTTCCAAAAATCATTTTCATTTTTTGGTTGTGGTATGTAAGCCACTGATACTTGGTCTTCATTACTAAAACATACATTCACGTCATCTGGCATTGTAGTTATCTCGTTGAGAATCTCCTCCTGTTGCATTTCATCGTCATCATCACTCTCCGTCTCTGATAATGGTTGAAAAATTCCAACATCTTCTATCATTGCTCCTATAGGGGGCAGAGGAAGAAGGATTTGAGTCCTTGGTGTTGTTGGTCCGGAAAATTTGTAAGTAAGATCAATCGCCAAACGTCTCCTTTTTCTGGTGTTGTTCCTCCACAAATCCACCCTTTTTTTGCAATTCCAAGTCCAATTCTTTTTTGACTGCAGCAGCTACGATTACACGTCCATGTCTCTGTATTCACAAATGCATCATTCTTCTTCGTAACCACCATAGGTTGCTGCTGCTGCTGCTGCTGCTGCTGTTGTGTCTATTCTGGTGGTGGTGGCTGAACAAACGACGCCAATTGATCCCCTCCCCTTTCAACGAAGGTAGTTTCTGCTGCTACTAGTTTCTGCTTCTTTCTCCCTTGGGTAGTTTCTGCTGCTGCTACAGGAGGAGGTTCTGCTGCGGCTGCTGCTAAAGTCAGAGACGTTTATGGAGATGTATCCAAGTCTTTAAACATTTCTTGGATGATTTGTCTCTCGGCATCGGTGGGTTGGAATGGTAATTCATTGATCTGATGAGGAAGGTTTTCTTGTTGGTTGTTGTTGTTGCTGATGCTTCTGTCCTTAGGTGGTCTTCTTCTTCGCTTTTTTTCAAGATTTCTTGGCTGGTTTTTGTGCTTCGTAGGACTAAATATCGGAGTAGAAGGTGGAATGTCCAGGTAACCCATCGACGACACATTCGTTAAAAGTGTCCTGTCTGCAGTTGGTAATGCAAACCCGTAGACACCCTTCCTTTCCAAGTCTTTTGCTGTTGTCTCAGGTATAACATCTACACTAAATAAGCATTTTTTACACGTTAGCAGCACATATGAGGTACCCGACCGGACTTGATAAATTGAGAAAGGTTGAAGCACATGTCTTTCATAAAGGAATTGGTTGTACGAGGAGAAGCCTTTAGTGGTGGTGGCCACTAAGAATATAACATTTTCTTTCACACATTTATACAAAGTTCATTTCATCTATAGGGCCAACTATATATATGAAAAGTAAAACATATCATTCATTTCAAAAAGGCCCCAACTTAGTTGTTAGCAACAAATTTTATAAGGTTTGAAATCATTACTTTTTTACCAGAGACTTTTGCAGAGAGAAGAAAGGTCCCTGTGCAAAAAAGCACGCACCTAAAATTTATTGAATGTTTTTTTTTTTTTTTTTTTTTTTTTTTTTTTTTATTATAGCTAGCATTTATGTTAGTAGTAATTTAAATTAGGGAAATTTAACACATTAATGATTAGACTAATATTAGCCAGATAAATTTAAATAATTAGTTTTGAATTTCATTTATTTATTTTTTTACTATTTAAGTACTTTGTAGAGAGCTGGTCCTGGCGGCCGCTGACAAGAGAAGATCTTTAATCTTTATTAACATCCGACAAGGGCTTTTTCCACAACAAGGGGTAGTTAAGTATTCAGTATACAAGCAGAATTTTCATATACATTTTTTGCCTGGTTACATTATTTATAGTTTTCTGGGTTATATATAATATTTATCTACAGTACTTGTGTTATTACAAATATACAGTTACATGATATAAAACAATAAATCTTTTATATTTTCCAATTCTATGTACAAAATGTATTCCCATTAACCTATTAACCTTTTCGTCCCGGTGTACCACAAAATTGTTGTACCACGAAAGAGTGTGTCTCAGGACGGCTATGGTACAAAAGTTGTACCATGGATTTTTCCCCCTTTCATGTGCGCAACTTTCTCCTGCTCAAATTTCTCGGGGCAGTTGAGGGAGATTTTATTGCTGATCTTTTGTGCCTGAAAGTCGTAAAAAATGGGGACCTGTCCGAGCAGAGAATTTAGGCGAAAAATGGATTTATTGGCTCTTTTTTTAAAAAGAAAAGCATATTTATCATCATTTTAGCTAATTTTTTCGTTGTAAACAATTGCTTTTTTTGTCAGTTGAAAAAATATTTTCGATGGCTTCACCTCGTAAGGGTTTGATTGATGAAGAAATTAAAAAGTTATTGGATAAATTAGAAGAAGACAACTTTGCAGATTGTGATTCGAATTGTTGTGATGAATCTGAATTCAAGGATAGTAGTTTTTGTGATGATAATAATAATGCAGATTTTTCGGTATCATTTGATTTTAATTGGCGCAACGCTAAAACAGAAGAAAAACCTAACATTTTTAAATTTATGGGAGACTTAATAAAAAAAGGCTTATTAAGTGCAAAAATTAAAAAATAAAGAATAAAAAAGGTAGACTCTTTTTTAAGGTAAAAATAACTATAAATTATAAAAATAGATTTCATATACATTTAATCATAAAAAATGATGATATATATATATGTGTGTGTATACAAAGAATTTCTTATTATTACAATATACATTTTTACGTATGTACAGAATATTTTTATTGTTAATTATTATAAAAAGGAATTTAACTATAATTTGTTGTTGGTGATATGCATTACGTAATTTCATATTTATGAGAACGTGTTTGAGATTCTTACTTGTATACACCACAACAAAATGCCTTAACTCTGAAGTATGAGTTAAAGCATTTTGCAATTTTTAACTATGAATAAATTAGTTGACTGGCTCCTGCGTTGATTAACTCTAACCAAATTTCGTAATATCCTGAAAAAGAACATTAGTGACCTTACATTTTTAACAATCTTTATTCCTATCAACAGTCTATCTTTGGTACGATCCTGATCAAATATGCTGCTTTTAATATTGATATTTTATTGATTGAAGTATGGAACTGTTAATGTAATATATTAAAAGAATCTTAAATAATTTAAAAATGAAAAATAGTTGTTAGAAAAGTCTCAATTCAAATGCTTAAGTACGAAATCAGTCATTCTTCATTTCATTTGTATTATCAGTATGCAATATAAGCAAAAAAAAATATATTTGTAAAAAGAAAGATGAACTTTGTTCCACAAATTATGTATTCGTTATTTTAATAAAAAAATGTTGAATTTTGCGTTTAACTAATGGAGTAATTTAGAATTACAGATATCAAAGTATTTCTGTATTTGAGAATTTGTTTCCTTTTTTCTTAGAAACATTTTCATTGAGAAACAACACTCTCATTGTAATACGAGAACTTTTTCATATTCTGTCTTTTAATATGAAGTGACAAAACAATGTCTTCAAAAAGAAATAAATATGACGTAGTGTTAGAAAATTCTTGCTTTTCGAAGTGAAATATACCCGATTTAATATGTCCCATTACTTATGGGGATTAAATAACTTTTTCTTTTTCCTGCGTATACGTATATCGGTATAGATGCGAGACAATTTTCTTGGTTTCATCCTTATGAGATTTAAAAGAGGATTGTAGTTTATGGATATATTCTAGGACGAACATTCTCTTTTTCATTTCACAACAATAACATGCAAACAGAAAGGAATAAATGAATTTATTATTACTTAAAAATGAAAGTATTTCACACCAAAAAGTGATATAGGGCGCATTTTTAAAATTACTTTATATTTGTGAGTCTATTTACAAGGCAGTTTTAATCTCTGCGTAAAATTTAAACAAACACGGTTTAGGTTTTTTTTAAAGATAATTTAATAATTATTCATACACACAAAATCTAAAACATAGATTTTGTGTGTATGAATAATTATTTCAATTATTCAAGGGATAGAAATAAGGATAAGAAATTTTATATTTAGTATTACCCTAATATTTTCTTTCCAGATAAGAATTTTATCGAAATATTTTCTGAGACTAATATGATTATATTTACAACCTACTCTTTGAAAAAACGATTTTCAAGACTTTATTCATAAAAAAATTATCAAAATTTTATACTTTATTCATTGTATGACTAAAATAATTTCGCAAACAATTTTTCAGTTCAACTCAAGATTGAACCTACAATATTCATTGAGTAAAAAGTTTCATACCTAGCCACAGGTAATTTATATGTATTCGCTTATGAACTAAATTTATTAGTTCGGAATATCTTTATTTACACTTTTTAACATAAGACATGGAATGTTTATGTTTTTGTTTAGGAATGTTTTTGAAAATATTCAATTAGCTATTGTTCATCTTTTTTCTTATAGCTAAATACGTTTCATTACTTTAAAAAATCTGTTATTTTAAATGTGTATTTTGATTGCTAAAAATCAAACAAATCAATGAAATTTATCATATAATTTCCTATTACTTTGTACAACTTTACAGAAACAAAAAGCCATCGCTAACTGTGGGATAAGCAACCAATAAAAAATGACAGCGAGATGCAGTTTAATAATTTCAAAAAATTCTTTGTAACAAATTAGTTTATGCCATATCATAATTTACAAGATCAGTCACAATTATATAACTTAAAACTTTTGTAACATTACTTAATCTAATATGTTAAACAACAAATGGAAAAAGTCGATTGCTTATCGATAAGTATATGTCCTCCATGTTCCCATTACAAATTAATACCTCTGGGGGTGGTTGAAGCCAGGCTTTGGGTTTTCACTGGTTTCAATCTCTAAATTGGAAAATTCAGATGGTGCTGCCATCTCTGAGCCAAAAGTCGTACTTCCACCTTAGTATAAGGGTGCTCTATTGAAAAACGGAAGACGCTCTCTCTGACTTCATTCTCCTAGATTCTGACGGGCGAGCTTGGCGTTGCCAAGTGTCATCAAAAATAACATCTTCGTCAAAATTACGGGCAGACCCAGCGTGGGATATCACCCTCAAAGGATAAAGATTCGTTATGGTGAAATCTTCAACAGAAAAGAGGAGTGAAAATGACCCTCTCCTTTTTGTCCAGGGGGGTAGGAAATGTCCTTTTCTCGCTCCGTCCCAGGAATGGTTTTTAGAAATGGTGACGCCGGATTCAAAAGGTTAATAATATATATTACACAAGATGTTTTTAATCAGGTTGGTTCTCCCCCATACGCATATATATATTGCTTATAAAATCTCACTTCTGGAATCTATAGTGTTGAACCGCACGACTGATAGCGTGAAGCATGCAACCTCTGAAATCTGTTGCATGAGAAACTTTGGATGCAGTCCAGCCAAAAGATGAACCTTTGTCTAATCGGGTGCCGTCTGACGTTGATGAGGACGAGCAACATTACTGCATCTGTCTGGATACCATGACAGCTGAAAATTCCAAAGTTCTCAATTGCCATCACCAGTTTCATAAATGCGTCAATCAGTGGTTGAAAAATCAAATTACCTGTCCCCTCTGTCGAAACTATCGTCGATCGTGACTGAAGACTGCAGGAAGATTAAACCACCGAATGTTACCTCAAGAAATACTCCTTTTATGGTTCCACCTCACGAGTATATGTTAAGACCTACTATTGACCTGATATGGCAATGCTGAACATTACTTTGAGGCTCGACGACGTGCAGAAGCAATGGACTCTTACTTGGAATATATACAACAAACTTCCTTGGAAGATATTCGTCAACTGTGGTGGGACATAAGCTCATGAATAACAAAACAATGAAATATTAATATATATATATATATATATATAATATCAATTATTATTATTATAATATTTCTTATGAGCCAAAAAAGTCAGGGATTCACCCCAAAGTTACAGCTTTAGCAAAACACATTCGCACATGTGATATAAATTTTTATAATTTTAGTTCATAGTTCTTTTGTATTTCCATTTTATTAAAATTAGATTATTTATTTTTAGGTTATTTTCTGATTCAAAGCAACTTCTTCACGAGAATTTGGCCAAGAAACAACTTTTAGAAACCTCCAGCGATGAAGAGGATGACAGGAGAACAAGTCCCGTATATAATTATTACTCAGATAGTGATTCTGAATTCGATTTACCGTCTCTGTCAGACTTGACTCGGTCCCCGTCAGAGGCTTTACTAGAAGTCGAAGAAGACGAAGACAGGGAAACGTCTGATAGAGAAATTACGGTTATTTGGTTAGACTAACTTGGTTCTCTGGAAGAAATTTGCTTAAAGTAATAACCTTTTAAAAGGGTGGTTTCCGAGAGATTGAAGTTACCATATTCCAATCTCTCGGAAACCACCCTTTTTTTTATATTTTTCATCGAACCAATCTTGGATTATTATTATATACAAAAGGGCTTGATGAATAAAGACAAGGTGAGTAAATAAAACTTATTTTAACTTTTTTGATCAAATTATAATTTTTAAATTATTAACATTTCTTAGTTTTTGTAATTAATATATATATATATATATATAATGTGACTTCGCAACAAGGTTAAAATATAAGGAATCTATATTATTTAATTTATTCATCAAAAATATGAAATTTTCAGAAGATGGAAATTTTTTATTAAAATTAGA
Source organism: Latrodectus geometricus (assembly GCA_026290005.1). Taxonomy (NCBI): domain Eukaryota; kingdom Metazoa; phylum Arthropoda; class Arachnida; order Araneae; family Theridiidae; genus Latrodectus; species Latrodectus geometricus. Next base: position 35,203 of record JAPDSC010025444.1, read on the forward strand.
ATGATTAAGATAAGTAATAAATTAAATGTTTATTTTTCTTTTTAACTTTATAAGCGAATTTAGTATTTCAAACATTTCTGCAAAAAAAATTTTTTTTTTTTTTACATGGTTCTTTTATATTTACATTTTATTAAAATTAGATTATATATTTTGTTCTGTGAATAACTTAATCCTTGTCATCTCTCAAGTTTTAATTAATTTCCCCATTATACCTAATTTTAATTCTAAAAATGAATATGTTCTTAGAAGTATCATTAAATGCTTATATATTTTCATAAATGATCGAAAAAATGGAAAATTTATATCTTAATCTTCGTTTTTTAAAAAAATAGGTATTTATGTAAACAAAACAATAAAGCTTACATCACTTTTTTTTAACGTTTAAAAATATATATAGCATTGCAAAATTAATTATCCTCTCATACTTGACTTTAAAGTGAATGATTAAATATATAAAATTTTAACATTCAAATGTTATTAATATATTTAAATTTTTCTTCATAATGAAATTATTTTCATAGAAAAATAATATTTCTGGAACTATTTCGTAATATACAGATACATTTATAAAAGAAAATGAAAATAAGATATTGTCATGAGTTATACCTTTACTGACGACATTTACAAATATTATAAATGAAGATATTTGCAAATTCATGTTTTAATTATACTTTCAAAGTTTATTATTCATTATAATTATAACAACCAATAAAAAATACGGAAATAAAACACACAAGAAGTATAAAACAGTTAAAACAAAAATCTTAACAGGATGAAATTAATTTTATTTCTGTATTGTAACATCACGTTATATAATAATTTTTTGTTTGGAATCAAATAATCAGATTTAAAAAGTATGGTTTTAAAACAATATTAAGTTTCTAAAATGTACAGAATTTTCACTATTTTTTAGGGTGTTTTCTTCTATTATCATTATTTTTCTTCTGTGTAATGAAGATAATTTGTAAACTATTGGTCAAATTATAAAACTATTTAGATGCAATATTTTAAGAACATAAATTTATTTTTTCAAGTTAAGATAATATGTAAAATCCTTTTTTTATCAATTTATTGCTTATATGCAAAATTTTTGATAATAAATAAAATCTTTAAAACAAATCATGTGCGTTATATTTTTTTCTAAATTTACCACTTGTAATCATTTTCCTTTTAAAGCAGTTATTGTCAGTGGAGAGAAAATATTTAATGTAGAACTAATTTGAATATGTGAAAAAAAACGTGATATTGATATATTCTACATTAAATATTTGATTATTAGAATACTATTGTAAATAATAGAATTAAAAATTCTCCATTTATATTTTTGCTTTTATTCTCCCTTTGAAAAAGAAACTTTCATGAGAGGCAAACTATTTTTAATATTTGTGTAAAACAATTCAAGAAATATTTAAAGAAATAATGCAGAAAGATATTTAAAAAATGGATTCTCGTACGGAATGATATCTCTAAACAATATCTTAAATGACCATAAAAATAATGTAAATAGTCATTGATTTTCTTACAGTATGATCTTATTAAAATTATCAAGATTTACATAAAATTTATGCATTGGAACATCTAGAAATCAATACTTTGTATACTAATTTTCAAGCAAATGTCAATTTAGATATAATTTTATTTTTATAGATCTTATGTTAAAAAAATGCTATTATTTTAAAATTAACCGAAAATTTACTTGCATACGATGGTCATATGTAAATAACAGCATATAATGTTACTTTATAATAAAATATTGATTAATTATTGATATTAAAATACAAATTGTAACTTCCTGTCGAGTTGAAATTAACTTTTGTAAAATAATTATATTTAAAAAAAATTTAGAGATATTAAAAATTGTCTTGATAAATGTTGATTTTAATTGCAAATGATTTATAGGAAATAAATATACATCAAAATTCAAGACAGAAGACATCAATTATCGTATTTCTTTTTGCTCTATATATTTCTTTCTGAGTTTGAACTTTTATTTCTTTCCTCCTTGAAACTCTTATCAGACTCATTTACTTTACTGAACTTCTGATTACTGATTCTGTATGAACGAAATCTGTTAGAAGTCTTCATCGATGAACGTGTTAGCAAAGGCATAGATTTTCCTCTATCTCCGAATTCTGTACCGTCGAATGTCTTTGTGGATGTTTTACAAAAACAAAGAACTTTTCGGAAATAATTGCGGAACCTGAAAGAAAGAAATAATTTAAAATATAGCAAAAATAACAAAAAGTCATTATATGTTAGTTCAAGAATGTTTTGCATTCTTAATGAAAACTTTTTCTTAATAGAAATTAAATAAAATTCTTAAATAATCACTGTCTTAATTTCAATCGAAGATGAAATTTTATTTAAATATATTTTTCATATTTAAATTTGAGCCATGGATGATTTTTGTTGATTAATTTGTCACTACATTTTGTACATTTAATATATTGTAACATTTGTATCTGTAACATGTAAATATTCAATCAAATCACAACAGACTCCGAATATTTAACATCATCTTACCAAGAATCTACCAGATTCTTCACTTCTCAGTAAGAAAATATTTATGCTAACTGCTTACTCTGAGTGAGTGTCAGTAAAGTTGCATTTTATGGAGTAGAAGATTTAATTTGCAGTAGTTTCTGCAAAACAATAATTTTAACTGCTACGATTCTATTGTATGTTTATCAGAATTAATCTTTGAATGTTTATCGGATTGAATGATTAGGAGAAACCTCCTTTCCTTTAGGCGCAAAAGACCTATTGACCACGAAACAAATTTAAGGAAAACACTAAAGAGCACACATTTAGTTAGAATTGTTCAAGTTTCTTTCTTTGTTAACAATGAATTGAGTTTTTAAAAATATTTTATGATCCTAAGATAATCGCTTTAATGATTAATAAATTTTAGTAACAATAAGCTTTTTATTTAATAATTTAAATTTTTTCATTTTGATTTTAGTTTAAAAAGTTTTTTAATGATAGACGATAATTTATGTAATTTATTGAGACTTCAAATATATTTAAGAATCCAATCATTTACATAAATGCTTCATAATTTCAAAGATTAGAGATTTTTATGTATAAAATGCAGAAATTAAAACATAATATTTTAAATTCTATTTTAAAAATGAAAGAAAACAAATATGATTTATAACTTGTCAAATATAATTTATGAATGTGAATATTTTTCCACATATAGATATTTTTAACTGTATATTTTACTTATGTAACTTTTTGAAATCTAAGCTAATCAAAAAACATACTAAATTCACATTATATAAATTACTTTTTAGATCTGTGCTCACTTATGGATCTGAGACTTGGATATTTAATAAATCTCAAGCAGAACATCTAGATGTCTTTGAAAGAGAAACATCTTTGCTGCTGTGAATGAAAATGAAGTCTGGAGACGTCGACATAATTTTGAATTGTACAACATATTTATAGATATTATCAAATTTATTAAGATTATTAGCATGAAATTTGTGGACCGCATATGCAGAATGAACTCTCTATCATTAATATTTGAAATTTTCAATCACAAAACTTTAGGAACTAGAAAAGGAGAGGTTCCGGTTGAGATGAACGGAGTGTAGAAGGAGATTTTAAGGATACTAAAAGTAAACAATTGGAGACCAATTACCAAAAATAGATTGGCATGGAAGAAAGATTTTGGGAAGGCCTTGGATCATCAGGGGTTGTCATGTACAATAGAAGAAGTTACTTTTAACAAATATTACAAACCAATTTCAAAGTTCTCAAATAAAGAATGGAAATTTTAGATTTTTAACATTTCAAATAGCTTTCTACTCTGTACTAACTACTCAACAATTTCATTCAGGAAATGAATTATTTTATAAATTACCATTTATCTCGTCATATTCCATCTTTAAGAGATAAAATCTGAATGTAGAAATTCTACATTAAAATATTCTCTTACTTTTTTTTTTTCTCGAGTCATTTCATAGTTTTATCAACTTTAAAAACGTATTAAACATACAAATTGGAGTCGTTGGACAATAATTCAATCGGATTAATATTACATAATAGCATTAATAATTTTAAATTAATTAATTTCTAAATGCACTGATGCGTAAAAGATATTTAAATATTATATCTTACCTGGCATTCATAACATAGTAAACTATGGGATTGTAACAGGAATTTGACATTGCTAACCAATAAATCGCAAGGTATAGGTGCTGTATGAAATGTGTTTGAAGAACTTCACTATTGTAGTAAATGTACAGAAAATAGATATGATATGGCAGCCAACATATTGCAAAAAGCAGCATAATGGCTACAAGCATGTGAACAACCTGAAAGGAATTTACAATAATTTTTGAGAAAAAGTAAGTAATCGCGTAACTTAAACAAAAATGTGTTCAAGAAAAACTTCAAATATATCTACTATATAGTTTAATATAAATGTGATAGCAATTTTCAGGAACAATAATAAAGTAAATATGTACATTTTAGATACATAAAGAATACCGAATAAGGTCCTTTGTCACACGTTTAGTTTTGGAACATGTGCTGTTACTTTTATAAATGAGATGTCTAGGTAGAATAAATTGGATATGAGATACCGAATAAGACTACACATAGTGACACATGGTGGAGATCTACTGAGTTAGCTTTCGCATCTCAAAAATAGACCGAGATAAAGAAGTTACTCTGAACAAGTCGAAGTAATTTCTTTATCTCGAAAGTTATTTCGACTTGTTCTAGATTGAAAGTTTAGTTAGAAAACATCGAAACCGGTAAAATATGTGATACAATATTTTGGTTGCAAAGTTTATAGTAATAAACTACACAACTATTAAATTTGGTACATGAATACTAAATTCAAATAATAATTATAGTGTATATTAGACGAGCATAACATGTTAAAAAATTAAAAATGATTAAAGATTTATGAAATTTAAAAACACTGATGCTGAAAAAAAAATATCATAAACATCTATCACTCACAGTAATAACAGTATTTACATTCTTAGGCATTCAGTCTAATATAGATTGTATGTCATATACTAGAATATTGAAGTATCAATGCAATTACAACAGGATGCTGTAACATATAGAAAGTTGAAACTAGTTTATACGAGGAAATCATTTGATCTCTAACCATATCCAGACGTTTTGTTTTGGTGAATATCTGAAGAATGTGCTGGCCAGAGCAATATATATCAAAAAATGTATATGCAATACCTGCAATTTGAGGTTATGTATTATTCTGTTGAACCGTAGTGTTCTGCGCGGCTCAAATGAAGGGTAGACCTTAAGGATTAAATTACACAATACTATAAAAATCTTTTTCCAATGTGCATTCAGTATTATCAAGAATACTTCGAAATGTGCATAATATGATCCTTCATATCATCACTTCAAATGATCGACCAGTTTACTAACGTACAATTCTCTTTGATAATCCACATTCTCCACTATATTGCCGAACACGAATGAAACTGCAATGGTAATGTAAATTAAAACAAGATTAATCTCAAAAAGTATGACATTAAAGTAGGGTTTTATGTCATTCTTTCATCCAGGTTGATCATTGATCGCTCATTGAATGTGCTCCTGTTTGTTAAGAAACATCGAAAGTAACAAAAAGATGTGATCATCAAAAAAACAGATCATGCTGTCGGAAACCTCACCGAACACTTCGAGAAGGCATTTATTTCGAAAATTTCTCTATTTCTTGATTCAAAATGCGGATAACATGCATGTCTTCTCGGCTGTTAATGTTAGTGAACCTCTAATATCAGAATGGTCTTTCGTATTACGTCCTGAGATAATTATTTACATATTCTACTTATAGAAATGAGATTTCAACTGAAAAAACCTCCAAATACTGAGAAAGGATAAATCACAATCTCTCTAGAGCATAATTTGTTTCTTATAATATTCTTCATTTTTTCTTCATTTACATAAATTATAAGAGTTGCCACCAACATCTACTTTATAACTATTGAATCAAGGAAAGCTTCTTCTGTTCATTGAAATTAAAAATGCTATTTGTTTAACTTTATTTTTTGATTATAAATTTGTATATATAACACTTTAAACATATATTTATGAATTACACATCTTTTATAACATTAAAATAAACCAAATTTCTGTTTTTATATTTTTTAGAGTGTGAATATTTTGTTATTTCTTACAGTCCCGGAATTTGCGAAAGAACTTTGCTTTCATTAGGGCTCATTAATTTGTCAAGAATATTACATCTACGATAAAAAAATTTCTTTGAAATTATAAGTTATGAATCATAATATATTGAAAAAAGTTTTCAATATTAAACTAAATTTCATAAGCTTTTCTTTCAGTTTACTAATACACTTAAGTATTTTTGGAGTTACTTAAAAGAATAAGTAATATTTCTTTATTATTTATGTATTTAATTCAATTTGAGAGAAAGGCAGATATTAGAAGAAACACTTATAGTTAGAAAGCTTGTAAATTTCTGACAAATATGAGTAAAATCTATCTTAAAAATTAATTTAAGAAAATTAATTGCTTACAATATTTTATTCGAATATTTTCAAAATTTATAAAATTTGATTAAACATTTTCTGTGATTTTCATGCAAATAATAATAAATCGTTAGCTAAATAACGTAAAGGGGGAAAAGTAATTGTTTATTTTTTTACAAACATAAGATTTTAAAAGTAATTCAAAGAATAGAATGGGAGAAACATTTTTAATAATTTAAATGAAAGTAGTTTTAAAACATTTCTTTCGCCAAAAATAACTTTAAAATAATTGCATCAATTGCAAATTATTTTTATATAATTCATTGAAAATTGTGAGAATGAAAGTAGAAAAATTAACAAAGTTATTCAAAAGCTGATAAAATTTTTAAAAAAAATATTTAAATTTCACAAATAAAACCTTATTAGTTACATGCTAAAATTTATTACTTATTTAATTTTAGTGTAAATTAAAATTTCTGATGAATTTATGTATGTTTTAGAAACAGAAATGGACTCAATTAGTTTAGAGTACTGTAAAGTGTTTCGATAGTAATAATACTACTTTTAATCTTCAAAACTAAATGTAAAATAAAAAGACGTTTAATTTGGACTTAATTTCCAAATTTTCATCAAATAACCCAATAAAAATTTCTAATTATAATAACATTTAAAATCTTAATCATAAATGTACTAATTTTTTATCTTAAAATGTTGGATATATTTAGATTTATGATCATACAATAATTTACTATTCCATATAAAATTTTAAATTAAAATGTCGAAGTTTTAATTGGAAACTTTACAAATAATATAACATCATAAGTGGTAATCATTTTCATTTTAAATTACAGTTTCAGTATATTACAAATGTACCTTTTGAGATAAGTAGAGAGAATTTATTACATATTCTATTTGGTATGCAAATTAGAAACCAATTCAAAAACATGGCTTAGATGTGTGTGTGAACTATAAACCTTAAAATTATATCATAATAAAATTAACTTATTTACTTCAAAATTGAATGACCTTTTATAATATAAACTTTACCCTTTGTTTTGACTTGATTACATGATTTTGGGGATCAGAATTTTCCCCGATGACTTTACTACCCCACAAGATGCAACCGATCCAAGTATAAGTAATTGCCATTGTGCACATCGGAATCACGTAAGTCACTACCAGGAAAATTATATTGTATCTGGAAAAAAAAATCAGATATAATATTACAAAAACAAAGATTAGTAATAGATTATTTTAATTTTATTTATAAAGCTTTATATATACACAACAGAAATTCATTTACCAAAATAAAGAAAATAAGACTTATAATATTAAAAATTATTTAATATTAAAATGCATTTAATATTACGTCTCATAATTATAAATGATTATCTAAAATTTAGTATGAAAAGCCATTAGTAAAAATTTCGTTTCTTAAGTATTTAATATTAATTAAATGCTTTATTTATTATAATCTTGTTATTGTATTTTTTACTGTACACGTGACAAATATTTTAGTAAAACAGAGTTTATTTTTTACTCCCTTTTAATCATTAAAATAATTTTCCTTAATTGAAACAATTAAAGTATAAATTTCACGGAATATTTTGAAAAGAGAATCTCTTAGTTTCTCAAGTTTAGACATTTCGATTATTTTAAATGTTTTACAAACTCTTTCAAATAAACACTATTCAGCTTCAATTTGGTGATGAAAAAAATGATATGGAGAAATAAGTTTTATTGCTGTTATAATTTCCATTGCAGATAGTCTATTTTTAAATTAAGAATATAGCACTTTCAAGAAATAATAAATCCTTATTTTAATTTGTCAACAACGACCGGATGCTTAAGAATTATATCTAAATATAATATTATTGTACTTCAGTTTATTTCTGAACTATGTGTGAGAAATCTGGAAATGGTTACAATAACGAAGTTATTAAAAAATACGTCCAAATCGGGACAGAAATAGTTTTCTTCCTTTTTAGATACAATAGAAAAAAAAAATTAAATATTCATCAGGAAAAAAAAGATTAAATAATGTGTGCATGAAATATCAAGTATATTAGAAACGATACTTGGGGATTAATGCTTGTATATCAATGCTAGTAACGATTCTACTCGATATGTAAACAGTTGTATATGGTCATTTACATATATTTCAAATAGTAATACACCGGTAGTTGCTAATGTTATCAAATAAGAATGTAGTATATACATATACTTTACAGTGCTAATCTCACACCAGACCATTTTCATGCTATCGGTGGCCTTAAAAAATACCAGAAAGGTGGACAGTTCCAGTTAATGAAAAAATGCCGCAGTTTTGGATTTCTTAAAAAAAATTTAATTAAATGAGTATATTTAAAATTAATATGCAGAGGGATAGTATAGTTGTCCGAATGGTCAAGAAATTATGTATAATCAGCAAAATAAATTTGCATTGTGCAATGCTTTGAGCGAAAACTTTTTTATCACTTATTGAAGTTAAGTTAACCATATTTTTCAACTGAATTCTCATTATGATTTGAACAAATAAATTCTTAATTTATACACTTAAAGTTATTTGTGTACTTACACGTGATCAGCATATGATGCTCCAGCTATATTGTCTGGCCAAACTAGAAAGCAGAGAGTTCTTTCGTTTTGGTCAGCATATTTGTAGGTGATGGTTGTGGCATATAAAAGAGATGGTACAGACAAGAGCGAACTAAGAAACCAAATGGAAAAAATGATGATTCTCGCCAAGGTTTTGGTCATCCTCGGCCGTAATGGATAAATCACAGCAACAAATCTGCAATAAATAAATTAATAACCATAATTATTTTTTAAAATAATAAATACTTTCTTCAATAATATAGTAAAAGCTTTCTAGGAATTTTAGCGATATAGTGCGTAATGTTGACTTTCAGTTCAGTTAAGTCCTATTGCCTTCGGCATGCATGGTTTTTCACGTATTCCTACAATCAAAAGTTACAGGGATTTAAGACAGATGAATGAGGTGACTAAGCAGCTTGAATAACTCTGAAATTAGATTCTTCTCACCAAAGCTAAAACTAAGCAATCTTTGACTTTACACTCAGTGTAAAAAGTTGCTGCGTTTTGCTTGAAGATAATGATCTGCAAACGTTACAGTTCATGTTGAACAAAAATGAAATGTTGTCAGAGGAATTCACAACACCGTTCACTCAAACACAGCCCATTTTAGAACCTTGGGGAGGAAGAATCCCAGAGAGGAAAAGGTTCAATAAATAATTAGCAGTAGGGTTTGTGGTGATGCGAGACATTAGTAAGTGAAGCACCCCATATGTGACAAATTTAACTATTCACAATTTCTCCTAAAGAATAAGGAATTACATCTTATCATAAGGTTTTTCGCGGCCACGAGCCAAAAGACATTTCTAAATCTGAGCATGTTTGTTAGTCTTCAGTTACCATGTGAATTTTATAAAGGTACCTTTTTAAATTATATCGTTGAATGCTTCATACAAATGATCAATGAATAACGAATTCAAGCGATACCTATTGAGCATTTGATAAAGAATAGTCTTTTTAAACACAGTCGTAGCCCCAGTTTCTTCAAATGACATAATCCTCTTCTCTAAGTTTTCTTCGTCATGGTTACTTTTTGCAATCACTTTAAACGTCCTTCAATCCTTTATACAAGTAGTTCAACAAATCTGTTTTTGTTGTTTTGATAAAACCAATTTACAAGTGAAATCCAGTTTTATTACTTCAAAGGTTTGATTAACAATGCCAAAAAGAAGCAGAATGCAGTTCGGCGAATTATTTTCAATAAATGGACAAATTTGCATGAAGAATTTTTCAAAATTATCATCAGGTGACCAAAATTTGAATTGTTTTTATTGCAAAACTTGTTTTACCATAGTCTGCATAACGTATATACCATGTTCCTTGAAAACCAGATAAGCAGAATAGATTCTACTGGGGTTTAAAGAGAATCTTTCACTTTAATTGCAATTACCCAGTATTTCTATTGCGAGATGAAAATTTTTAAATTTGAAACCTTATGACCAATCCTTTTAAAATATCGTGAATTAACATAAATATTAAATTACTTTATATGTCATTTATCATTGTTGTATATTATTTATTATTATTTTTTCTATCTATTTCAACTTTTACTTAAACTGTTATAGCACAGATATAGTTTAATTAAATGTAATATTAATTCAAGTTAGCGACGTACTTCTTGCTCTTTGTTTAAATGAATTGTTAATCGTGTAATATATATATATATATATATATATATATATATATATATGAACCTGATTCATGTGTCTATGAGCCTTAGCATACAAAGTAATTTATTTTAAAATTTAAATAATTTTAGTCCATAGTTATATAAATATAGTTTTTGATTTTCCGAACAATGTTTCATATTTATTTTTTGGTTTGCGAAATAATCTACATTTGTTATTTCTTTAAGCTAATAGGTAATCATCATTCAAAATACATCTTACACTGATTAACTCAGTCATACGTTTTTTAGGAATACTGATTTAAATTTCAATTATAAGCTACAATGGAACACTTAATAAAGCAAATTAAACATAAATGATATTTGAAAATGCAATTTAAATTTATATTAAATATATTATCCTCTTATTATTAATATGAGTATGTTAACGAATAAACTTTTTAGAAATTATTATTATTAACCTATTATAAATAATAATAAAGTATGCTTTCATCATTTTCAAAAATAATTTGAAGCTAACTATCAAAAAATATGATGAGTCAACATTTCTGTCATTATTTGCAATAAGATTTCTAAAGAGTTAATTGAATTTCAAGCTTAAGACTAGCAAAAAGTAAAATTTAACGTTAAATAACTCAATATAGGTTTTACTCTTGCAACTCAGTGTATTTATTACTTCCCAGATCTTCATGAAAAGATTTAAATATAATATAGTTTAATTCATTTTGATCACAGATGATATCTATTCTTCAAAAAAATTAAGAAAATAACATTTTTAAATACACTATTGAAACATAATAAATGAAAAAATGTTGATTTTTCCATATTTTTATAAATGATTGTTAACATTTTTCACTGAATGTATCTATTATTAAATTATTCTTAGAAAGCATTTTCTAAGTTAAAATTCGTTTATACAATAGTTATTTAATAACAAATAAGAACTTTTTCCCATTAAAAATGGTATATCAGTCCATATATGTAAATTTAAATATATTTAGAATGTTAACAAGAATGGTAAAAATGAATTCCTTAGAAAATCACTTAAGAAGATCAAGGTGCAGAATATTATTCCTTGATGACCTGTTCTATACCTAAAATTCGATATATATCAATGTCTACTACATTGTAAAAAATATATATAAATTATCATAATTTATATCATATTATATTAGTGGATATTGTGCGATACATTGCAGATAATTTAAATCACAAAAAATATAAATAATCATAATTTAAAAGTTGTAGTGTTTTAAAGGGGGATGTTATTCAGCACATATACAGATAGATAGGAATGTGTATTCTGAATAAACTTATGTATGTGTGTAAAAAGATATAAAATTTTTATTTGATCCATTTTAAAATGTATTTTCAAATGAATGATTTCGTCTTATAAACATAATGGTAGTCTTTCAAATTCGATTCTAAGAAATTCAACGAAAAAAACATTCCTGAAAATCCTAAAAATAACTACAAACTAATTGGAAGAAATAAAATACATAAAATAAATACTTAAGTTGTTACATTTGGTAGCACATTTGTATCACAGTAATTATATTAATGAGAGAGTAGGAAAATTATAATTATAATTCACTAGAGCACAGTAATCATGGCATTTTTATGACATCGCATCAAAAAACCAGATTTTCTTCAGTTACTAATTAACTCTAGAAGGAAACAGTTAATTTGATTACATCTCTTGAGTAATAGCGAGATTATTTTTTATACTGAAATGTATCCCTTCTTGTCTTAAGCATATTTTGACAGAGAAAGACCACGAACGTCGATAAGTGCAGGTAATTTATTCTTGATAACAATTCACTCGAGAAAAATGAGAATTTAAATAATTGGTAATTTTTATCCTAATCATATTTCAAATTGAAAGATGTTCGTACGAAAAATGTAAAAAATTTAAAGGAGGTAAGTTATAGTTTCAAATAATAGCGTTTATTAATTATCACTTCACTTAAGTCTAGATAGCTTAATATTTAATTAACATTTATAATTCTTTAGTAAAAGTAAAACATAAAATAAGCAGAAATATATTTTATAATATGTTTGGTATTTCATATACATTTGTATGTTTGTTAGACATATTAATCCTTTATTATGAAATTCATTAAATAAATTTAAATCCTGTAAGACATTATTTATTAAATAAATAAGGTTAATTTTAAGAGGGAGGTGAAAAGTTAATTCTCTTTCCCGCGGTACAAAATTTTGTGGCCTTAAGCTTGTCCGACCTTGAGCTTGTATACTTGTTGTGGTTCATAATCCACTTTTAACTGTCGATTCCGATGTAATTAACAGTTGTATACTAAAGAATGACGGCAACAAACAAAATAAACAAACCAACTTAAGAGGCTTAAAGATGTTTGTTAGCATTATATATATATATGTTTCTGACTGCCTACTTTAGCGGACTGATTTGTTGAATTGTAATTCCCCAATGTTTTGCCCACTATCACGTAATGAGATTGACTTCTGAGTTTGCACCAGCCTCTCGACGTCATGCCATTCCAGTGACAATATATTATGATCACAATCTATTTCGAAAGTCACAGTTGTCATAATTTTTTATTGCACTACCAAGCTCACTTGTACCTAGTCCTGAATTGGGCTCTGTCAGAAGTTGCCATTAGTGAATGCAATGGGCCTTCTGCTGTGTCAAATATAGATGTGATCGCCTCGGGCTTAAGTTTTAGTTAAGTCTAATATATCGGTATGTAAAATAGTATTATTTTGAATGCATAATAAAATCTTAGTATAGAGTTATATACACTTCGTTTTTGAAAATAACAACGAAGTTTTGAGAGTTTTTACATTTAAAGAGGAAAATACTACACATTTAGAAAATGGTGCATCACATTGTATTTATTTTTTTACTTTTTTCTACTAATTTGGATGAGTTTTTACCAAATTTGTCTTATAAATAATTGAAATTTACTTTAAAAACTTCTATTACATTAATTACATTGTGGCTTAGCAAGTAGATTTAACATGAATGATATTAGTATTCACCTCTGACCGTTTTCATAACTAGCAGTGGTAGAAAATATTACAAAACTCCAATGTTAGTTCGCATATGTGCTATGTATAAAATAAAAGTCCTTTTAATAAATGGCTAAGTGAATACAATTTTATTTAATTTAATAATAAATATTAAGATAATTCTATCCTGCTAAAACTAGTACATTTAAAAATAAAAATATTACATTGAGAATATGATTATTAATGAAATATTAGTGAGAATATGTTGAAAATGAATCTGAAAATAGAATAGAATATATATATATGTGTGTTCATTTAATTTCTAGACAACGAAGATATTAATATTGCTTATTTGAACTAATAACTGTAATGAAACTTAATAACATTATATTAAAACCTTTTCAATATCTTTAAATAAAGCTGAATACACTGAGTAATATCGTTACTTTATTAAGACTGTCTTGATGTGACAACTGATGTGGAAATTTTTTTAGCCATTAAGATCATAACATTTTATTTAATTGCCATTATATTCATTAATCAAGTTCATTCTTTACCAATGATTATTATGAATAAGATATTTTCCTCTCAATTTATCCCATATAATGTTAGAGAATTTATTTTATCTCTATTGAGATAAATAATTTGAGAATTCTCGAACTGTCGTTCTTAATTATTTCCTTAATACAACTTCTCTACTTTTTTAGCTCTAAATTGTCTCAGAATAAGACTTAAATTGTTTCCTAATGATACAAGAACAGTCATAGAATAAAAGTCTAGTATTTTGTTGCAAAATTAGAAATATTTTTAGCATTAAAGTTAACATTAATATTAAGCTTATTTATTAGAGTTATCATACCTGATAAGTCTATTATAGATTCTTTTCTAAATATATTTTCAAATGAAATGCACATTAATTCAATAAGCAATATTTAAGATAAATAGAAACTTGTTAATATTTTAGGTGAAATTGATTCGATTTAATTAGAACACAATGTGAATACTGCTACCAATATTTGTATAATATGTGTTAAGGAATATTATTCGAAAATTAAATTTTTTGAAGGACGTACGTTAAAAAAAATTGAAATTTAATTGTTCGCTTGTATTTTTTCATTCCCGGAACAGTTGGAATTTAAAAGGATTTATAATTTTAGAGATTTAAGATAAATTAAATAAAATTTCAGATTTAAAAGAATTTCTGATATAATTGTTCTTTCATTTTTAACAAAAAAAAAAAAAAAA
>JAPDSC010025444.1:50542-67272 GCA_026290005.1 Latrodectus geometricus
AGAATAATATGGATTATTATTATTATATATATTTTAAATTACATTTCTTTATCTAGACAAAGTTCATTTTAAAAACTTAAAATTCGTCTGACCATTGCTTCTGTTGAGGCATCTGATAAAATAAATACAGCAAATACTTATAATTCACAATCAAATGAATACACCTGTAGACAAACATCTAAGTAAATATAAATACATATTTTCTACGCAATGAATATATTTTGGTCAATTCATCATAATAAAATTCTTTGATTTTTTTAATAGTAATTTTAACAAAAAAGCTTCAAAATGTGATATCGTTAGATCATAGTAAGTCTTAATCGCCTTAAATCAACACAAAATATAAAAGTTTGACCATTCCTTGTAAAAATTGTTTTATATCTATCTTGTGTAAATTTAAATTTTAATTCATAAATGGTACTCTGAACTTATTGTTAATTTAGTTCTACATTTTGAATATTCAAAAACATTGAAAACTTTGCTTTAATTTCAATAATCTACTCTGTATTTTTTTCTAATTTGGAAATAAAAGTATTTTCACTGACATCTCCACACAAGTCAATCAATGATTTGATTGCTTTTACTGTTACATCTTATTTCAAACCAAAAATAAAAATTTCAAAAAAAAGTACAATATGCCATTAAAAAAAAAACAACTTATAAGGTGTTTTGCAACTATTCCAAGTCACATTTCCTGCCAATTAAAAATTGTTTAAAAGTATTCATTCTTAAATAAAATTTATTTTAATAAGACTTTATTGTTAACTCATGTTTATTAAGAATATATGTATATACAATAAAATAACATTATTTTAATAACATCCAAAAATTTTGAAGGATTATTAAGACAATTTAACTTTGTTATAATTTTAATTAAAATAATGAATATAATATTGATTGTACTATCCCATCCTAAGGTATTTTCCAACTTAGTTGCTTAACAATGAAGTAAGATTTAATTAAATGAGACTTCATGTAACTTCCCTTACGGCTGCCATTTTTAAAGGTACGGAAAGTGTTTTACAATATCAGAGAAAATGTTGCAAGATCATCAGCCTGTCTTCAGATTTTGTATCTAGTATAATGCCAGTAACAAGTGTCAGAAATTCAAATTTTTATATTTCTTACTTTATTGCTGACTTTATATAGTTGTTAGAAAATGCATAAATGTATAACATAGCATGCATTCTCTTCAATTAATTTCTATTGCTAATATAGTCAGGCTGAAAAAAATCTTTCTGAAAGAAAGTCTGAAAAGAAATATTGAAAGAGAAAATATTGTATAAAATAAAATGAAATAAAACGAGAAAGTGAAGAGACGAATGTTTCATCTTTTCCAGTGTAGAATATGGAATATTTTAATAATATAAATTTTCACAAAAGTTAAAAATAGTAGAATATCAAAGCATTTTAATAAAATTGTATTTTCTGTTTTTTATGAAAATTTTAGGAAAGTTCATAGGTATCATGATTCTTAATAATAAAATTTCTTTAAAGAATTTAAGATTGTTTAGTTAAATTTCTTAAAGAAATTGTTTTTGTTGATATGAAAGAAATATCACATATGTTAGTTTGATAATTTGATGGAGGACAATATTTATAAAGGGAATTACTTAGTATTAAAAGAAAGCTCAAAATTATTAGACAGTGAGTTCTTAAAAATATCAACATAATTTAATTTTTTATCAACTCATTAATCAAATAATATCACTATAAATTTTTGATTCATCTTTCATCAGATTTTATAGTTACACATTAATCTGAATTCGAATTGTATTAATTATTTGTACTCTTGTACATGACAAAGTCAAATAATTATGTCATATATAATAGAACAAATAATTTATATTATTATTATACTTGAAATCTTATATATAATATAATATGAATTAATTAGTTTTCATTAATAAAATAATATGTATATTTAATGCATCTTTTCCGAAATTGCATAGATAAACATAAATGGGAATTTGAATTATATTAATTTATCATTTGTACTGTTATAGCATAGTCTAATAATTACGAGATTGTGATTATAATAGAATACAATCGAATTGCAACCGAAATGTATTTGAAATGCAATTTATTTGATGCCGTTTCTATTCATAAGTAAAGTACTAAAAATAAAATTAAAATAATATACTGTTATATTTATGATTTAAAATTAAGAAAAACCTTTAAGTCATACTTTTCTGTAATCAGATTTGGGTAGATTCAAATTTACTTCATACTATTTGCGAAACTTAAGTTATAATTAATTCAAGAAATAACGCAAACAAAGAGATCGCGTTACTTCTTGAATAAAACTCTATGATTCATTATCAAATTATTTATAGAATAAAACAGTGGTATTCTTCTTCTTTGTATCTCACAGAATTTCATGTGCACTGGAATACATAAGTATTTAATTGTCATTGTAATTAAAAGTGCTTAGTTATAAAATGTAACGCATATGACATCTTAAAATTATCGAATGACGAGAAAAGATTACTTATTTATTAAAATTATATATAGTTTCTAAAAATTTACAAATGCAATGTAAATACTTCTAATATGTTCATAAAATAATAATATACACATTACATATAAAAAATCCTTGAAATAGTCTTCTTATTAATATTATGTGTATCGTTTCTTTTAAAATAATATATTTCATGCCTCAGCTCAGTTTTTTTTATTTTTGAAAGTCATTTATATTTAAATTACTCCAAAATAAACACCGTGCTTGTGCAATATATGTCCTTTTATTTAATAATCTAAATTTAATTTTCTTCTGTTGCTTTTTATAGGTATGATTTGAAAATAATGATTTAGTAATAATGATTTTATATATTTTTTTCTCAATAATTTGAGGTAATCAAAAGAAACTGTAAAAGGATATTTTGTATTTAAAGTTATCATTTAGTTTATTTATTGTTATAAATATTATATATTCAAAAAGCTTATAATAAGTCATGTATATAAAAACAACCAGGAAAACATTTTGTACGCAATTTTTCAAATTCTTGGTCTGATTAATTATTTTTTAGCCTGTGTAAAAATGTTTGCAATTCTCTATTTTGTAAAATATCAACTATATCAATTTTTTTAGATAATCACAAATTTTCGCACTTCAATACTATAAAGAATCAAACATGCATAATGTATGAAACTGATTTTAAATAATTAATTCATGTATTTTAAATAACTAAGCATGCTTTTCACTATTTTTCAGCTGTATTAATTGAACCACTATTCTCAAGAAAATTTGTTACAAAAATATTAATGCATATTTATATTTTCCATTAATTTTCCAGTAAAATCTAAAGTTATTTTGAATCGCTCAGTCAATACATCAAAATAATTGCTTTACATTATTTCGCCAAAAGTATTTTAGTAAAGTACATGGAATTCTCTTTATACTTTTATTTTCATAATTTACTTTTTACAACAATTTTTTTTTTTACTTTTGGCAAAATTTATAAAAAATTCTACAAGTTTTGTGATAACATTTAAAATATGAACCTAAACTAAAGTTCTGGTTCTACATATCTTTGTATATCCGCACTTGCTTTTTGAAGGATCCTTCAATTATGTAGTCCATGGATATATATTTCACATCATAGCCATGGGGCTTTAAATTGGTTCTGAATAATTTTTAAATTATAAACTTGCATTAAATTTGCTCAAGTGTCAAATAGTGATCGTAGAATAATAAACTAAACTTTTAAAACTATTTTTTTACTTAAACATCTTAATTTATAATATAGTACATTAAAGTCTACAAGATAAGATAGCAGAAATTAGAATATATTTTAAATGATGAAGATGTAATTAATGGAAAATATAATTCGAATATTGAATTTTGTTTGCAATGAATAATCTAGGTCGTTGGGTATTGTGTGTATGTTATTATTTTGAATTTCATAATGTTTAATAAGCTATCGAATTATTTTGATGAAATACTTTGTAATTACTGATTTTAATGTATTAGACAGGAATTGGCTCGTAAAATATCTTTTATGCCTTTACTTATATGTTTTATTTTCATTTCCATATGAAATTTTGGTCTCGAAATTAAATAAAAATTTTTATTATGTTAAATCTTTATGATTCTTTTTTTTACTATTCTCTGTTGTCGCTGGTTGAATAATGTATTCCATGTTAATTACTGTTTTTAGGCATACTTAAAATGTTTTATGACAAGAATAAAATTCTAGTAAAAAAAAATAATTCGTATAAGTTACTAATTGCTCCATTGAAATTACGGAGTCTTCATTTTATACAAGCCCATTAAATTATCCATAAACGTTAAAAAAGGCTTAATTAATATTCTTGATATGATAAAGTATTGAAGAAAGTATGTTAGATTTGCATAAAAACTGGGTTGAATGTTATCTCAGCAATTCCTACAAAAAACATCAAATAATGACGAATAAATAAATATTTTATATAATTATCAGAAAAGCCCTTTTATAGGGAAGTATAGAAGAAGAAGGAATATTCTTATTATATCATATCAATATTGATTATTATATCGTATCAATGTATCTTCTAAAACTGTACTTTTTAGAATAACGTAGTTCAACAAAAATATCTCCTACTTATTATATTATGTTATTGTTGTTATGTCAGCATATTTCTCAATACTTATCCTAGAATTGGTCTCTATCAATTAGTGGAAGTAGTCAGGTGGGAATGTTCGTAATTTAGAAGTGGGGATCACGCAAAAGACCCCTAATACTTGACTTGCCACCCCAGCTGTATCATTTCACCTTGAAGTTAGTTCATCTAGTACTCCAACCGCCTTTTGTTTAGATATTTAACGTGATCCAGCCGTCAATGAATCGACGTTAGTGAAATCGACGCCTTTTTGTTAAGGTGGGGTTCGAATACACTACCTTCTAATAATGAGAACGATTCCTTAACCAACCAGGATACACGATAATGATGAGAAAGATACTAAACTACGTACATTGTGCATATTTATAATTAGATAAATGTCACCAATGGCAAATGCCTCAAAATTACGAGACAGGACCAAAAGATCATTTTACATTAACAAATATTTTACAAATATTTTATATAATTACAATTAATTAATACATACATAACTAATTTATTATGAATATTGTGCATAACTTCTCTCAGAATTTAGTCTGGTTAATTTAAAGATTGCATAATGGTTCAATAAAGGAAAGGAATGTTCTTGTGTTAGACTTAATGCATAAAATTTGAAGAAAGCGTGTACATATGATTTAGTAGTAACTGTATAACATTATATCAAAATAGTTGTTTTTATGCTTTCTCTCTGTGATACCGAAAAATATGTATATTTTCAGTTAATTCATAACCTTAAATCTTCAAAATTCCGGGAACAACATATAAGCGTACTTTAAAGTCATGACAAGATTAAAGGATTTGCCAATTCATGTCCTCAAACGCTATCGTTTCTGCTGAAGTAACTTTCGAAAGAATATCTGCATACACAATAGCGAATATTCTCTGCGAATCCACGTCAGAAGACAAAAATATATCACACAGTAATTGATTACTATAACCTTACTACAACGTTGATATCTTAAGATGTCAATAAGAAAATTGCTAATTGGCCTATTCTACATACTTATCATGTAATTATTATTCATATATTTCATGAAATTCTCTATAGCTTTTTGAAATTCAAAATGCGAAAGTTAAATGCGCCAGTTCTATTTTTAAGGACTTGTTCTTTTTTCCGTAATAAAATTTTTATTTTATTAGGCATATTATTCAAAATAAGGGCTTTTATTGAATCAATCAACTTCATGAAAAGTTTATATTCTGACAATTGAAGGTACTCTTAAGATTTATTTAAAAATCCCAAGATTTCAATTTCTAGTTTTTTATATTTAATTTTAAGATTTGATTTTTATCGTATTTTCAATGCAACTTATCTTCGATTAGTTAAAGTTATTGAATACTTTCATTTTCTTATTTACAATTTCTATATGTTTTATCTACTTTAGAAATGTTTCTTCTAGCAGCATTAATATTTAGATTCAGTATCTATACAACATTCATCATGAAAGATTTATACTGTTTCTTTACATTATTTTAAATCAATTTTTGCTGTAAGAGATCCGTTTACTACTATTCCATTTTGTAACTAAACTGTATTATTATTTTCATAAAAGGTTATATTTTATGAAAAATTTAGTATTAACTTGCATTAAATAAATATTTTTAAAAATTAAATTTAATAAAGAAAATTCGGAATTCAGCTAAATAGAAAATATATTTTTGCTTGTATTTCATAATGCATATTGTATAGTGTCAATCATTTAACCCATTTCATTAGTTTTAATAAATAAAAAAATTTTAACTAAAACTAATGCTTAACAATTTCCACTGAAATCTTATGGATTTATATTCGTTTTCAGTTTATTATTTTTTACTGAGAAAATAAAATATCTACAAACATTTTTAGAGTTTTTATTTATTTAAAGCTATTGAAATCATGTTATTAAATTAATTATTTATTTGATATGAATGAAGTATTGTCATAATAAATACGTTTTGTTCTTAACTACTGGTGGTATTTAAACCTTTAAGTACAAAGGTGAATTAAACCCAAGCTATCTTAGAACATGTATACAAAAAGATCTTCGTAACATTTGCCAAATAAGCTATTGCTTATTATAATTAAATAACACTCTCATCATAGAAAATATTTAGTTTAATTGCATAAATAATTTCATTCATTACTGCAGTTATCAATAAATTCTCATTCCTTCAAATCAAACCTTAATTTCTTGAAAAAAGATTGATAAATAGAAAACTATTCTTGAACCAGAATCATAACTGTAAATGTGTTTTCAATCTAAATCTTTCTCCAATTTACTGAATTAAAAGAAAAATATTAGTACACAACAATAACTTTACACTTAGTGTTTCTGTATTAAAGTTAATATACTTTTTATTGTTATTTTATATAGTTAGTGCTTTTGTATTAGATGACATTGAAACATTATATTTGATGCGTTCTAACATGTTCCACATATGACCAGTTACGGGTTTTACAATCCCTTAATTTTTATTGCCAAGCTGAAATATTGAATGAATCAGTCAACTAAAATTTTATTCAATAAAGTAACTGACTATTTTTCTTAAAATATTGTTCCTGAACCATCCTTCTTGATAAACAGATAGTTTTGCTTGTCAATAACTTTTACCGTTTTATGAGTAGTTAGATATTATCATTCAATCCAATTTTCAGGAAACACTGTAACATTTTCTTTAGTCAACAACTTAACTTTGTAATTTAAATGACTTAAAAGGGTTAATGCTTTAGGTTATACACGTTACAAGAATGGGTCATTTTGAATATGTTTAACGTATCAAAATATTGTGAAATATAAGCGAATTAATACCAAAAGAAATAAGTTCTTAATCTAATTATGGACAAGTTCTTGGCAAACAAACAATTTTAACATTAGTAAATAACGATGTTGTAAATCTATTTATCTTCAGCAAATCAATAACAAACATTTTGGTTAAATATATTCAGTGTTCTTGCATATGTCTATGGATTACGTAAATTTAAAACCCGTTCTACATAAATATAAGAGCTAATTCTAAATTTAAGTATAGGTCTAGATTCTGGATTCTAATATAAAACATTTGTACTTTGGAATAAGGTAAAATTAGCTTGAATATCGTGTTAACATTTTATTAAAAATTTACGGTAAATTTATTACATTTGTTAAATTAATTCAGAAAAAGAGTTATGTATACTTAAGATCTATTTAACAAGAATAGAATTTAAATTCCACAAATTTCTTACCATATTCAATAATATAATTTAATATAACACAAATATTAAAGTCTTCTATCAATGTAGTTATTCCTACATTTAATGATTGGCGATGAGATGAAATTAGACATTTTATTTTTTACAAGGTTTTATAATGGTTTAACCATTTTTCACATTTCTAAAATCGAAGGTAAATTACTTAACTAAATAAAAAGAGAATTAAATTGAGCCATATATTCTCATAGATTCATATACAATGAACGAATGATTGAAATTTTTTAGGGATATTTTAGGGAATCAGTTAAATTCTATTCTAAAAACACATCTTTCATTTAAATTTATAAGTCCATTATTGATTTTTATAAATCCTTGCATGTAAAATGACGAGATGTCTTGGGCGTTGATAGGGGATAAAATGTTAACCAATATTAAACTAAAAAACTGATGATTGTATATAAGTAAATACATGTTTACAATTAACATTTGCTACTAAAGAACAAATTAAATGCATATTATTAACAAAGAAGAATAAAAAACTGTGAGTATTTATTGAAAATTTCTAAAACTTTTATTTAAATCCAAATATTTGAATTTGTATCTTTTCATCTGATACAAATTATCTGGTTTATATTAAGTTTCTTTTTAATTTCTATTGGGAAATATTTCAAGAGTGTTTAACCGAAATTTGAATTACGAGAATGTGTTAAAATGATTTTATTTTTTCTCATATGGATTTATTTTCATAATATATTTTAAAAACTTCATAACAACTTTACTGGACTTCTAAATATTTGCTTAAATTTTACTATATTATAACTTGAGGAAATTCCAAATACTTGAGAATTCTGCTTTAACATATTTTTCATAAGTTGTTAAAGTATCAGAAATAAATTTTTTAACTTTAATGCAAATATACTATCAATTTAACTTCTGTGTTAAATCTGCTTTTTCCTAGTCCCCTTATAATCTCATTTAGCTCACTAAGTCTTTTTCTTAACCTCAAATATTAGTTTAAACTGTTGAACTGTTGAACGCACGAACTGTTGAACTAAAATACGAAGTGCTAACTATTCATTTTCTAGATCTGCTTGACATGACATAAAATTTCATTTAAAGTATTTTTTTAATTCTTACCATTAAAGGAATTTCACCCGGCTCAATCTTTGATGAATATTTGGTACAACAAAGAACAGAATTGATGGCATCTAATTTAATTCAAGGTAGAGTAGGCATTATAAAAACAAAATTACTACCACTGATTTATATAACTAAAATTCATTTACTAGAAAAATAATCTAATGAAAGGTTTTCTAAAATGTATTCAGAATAAAGAAGGGTAAAATTGTTATTATGTGAGTTAAAAGTAGGTTCTTTGATTTGTATTCATTCTATTTTATTTATTAATATCACGATTCCCATTAGAGTATTTCCATACATACAATTCTCAATCGGACAATAGGGTATAATTTTTTGATATTGATCATTGAGGCTTTTATACTTTTTGTAGAAACGTGTCGCTTAGAAAGCCATGTCTGCAAAATGATTCTGAGTGACCGTGACTCTTCTGAGCTTCAAATACGCTGATATAAAAAGTTTCTTAAAACAAATCAATAAAAAATCCATCTACGAAGTAGAAACGAAAACATCCATAATTCTCTCTAAATAAGAAAAAAATGAATAAAACTCTAAGTCTTAAAAATGTAAGACTAGTATAAATGACATTTTAACGACAATGTTATGATTGTGTCACGAAAAATAAGACTTTAGATAAACTTTTTTCCAAGATGAAAAAAATATGGTCTTATGATAAATATGAAAGGGTATACTTCGAATTGCTTTATGGTCTTTCATTCTTTTCTTTTATTCATACATTCTAAGTACAATCAGTATAATTTCTAAATACTTTCAAATTTCGATCGGTTTTTTAACAATTATTGTTAATTCAAATTTTTATTTTTCATAATTATGAGAAGTAATTTTAATATTTGGTGTTTATCCTATATTTTATGCAATTAGCTAAACTTTTTAGGCCAAAACTTTGCTATATTTTTTCAATCCAACAGGAAATTTAAAATCAAAAGAAATAGAGGTTTAGGCAGAAATTGTGATCAGCCTTTATACATTTTATTCTTATTGTAAAAATAAATATTTTAAAAATAGTTCAAATTAGCCTAGTATTCGAAAATTATTTTTAATTTATTCCAATATTATAGTAATAATAATTAATAAAAATAAAAAAGTGAAAGCTGCGTTTCGGTTATAGAAATACTATAAATCTAATTTTTTGACAAAAAACGTAAATCATTTCTGGATACATACAAATAGATCAACAAGAGAATTGAAGAAAATTATTAATAAGTTTATTATTTTTAAGCAACTCTGATACTTTACTCTAAAATTAGTCTATTTAATTGAAAGTCGAAAAATTTCAATCATTTCCTATCTATCAACAAATATGCTTGTGGAATTTTTAGAAGCCTCCATATTCGTTGAAGGTGAGTAATTTTTATCATTACTGTTGTGAAAATTAAAATGATGAATTTTAATAAATATTGCCTTAAAATGCACTATTTTGCTTATTGCATTTTTTTTAAACAAAAATAGTATCACTGAGAGAACATATGAAATATTTTTGTAATTAAATGAATTACCTTTTATTTATTTAATCATTTATAAACTTCGTATTCTGCGATATTTGAATAGTTTTTTAAGTGATATCCATCAAACAAATTTTTACATTCATTAATTTGAAAATATAAAATGTTAAATTCTTCAAAGTTATTTTATCTTATATTACATGGATTTCAATTGTAAATTTTTAGTTAAAAACATACATAATTTATCACGAAAGATATTAAATAATATATTAAATTTATAACTTAAAATATTTGTAAATATTAAATTCCTTATGAATCATTTTTAAAAGGAGTCAAGATTTATTTAAACATATATTTTTCATAATAATATATAAAATAAATTGCCTGCTAAATTTCATAAATTTGATGAAGAAAGTAAATAATAGAAATATTTATAAATTTACTTTCGTCATTTTTATATGAGATATTTATGTATATAACCATATAAAATGAGTTAGGAAGTAACAGGATTTAAAGATAAAAGAGAAATACGTTCTAAATACATTTATGAAATAAAAATACGTTTATTATCAAAAAGAATGTTTTTCTGTTATCTACAAGACTACTTGGAAAATGCATTAAATAAAAAACAATGCATTTTATCTTTGGCATATCCTTATAGATCATTCTCAAGCCAATTTGAGTTGTACATTATTTCATTTGAATTATGTGTTGTACTTAATTTAAGAAATCATAAAATTTTGATAACTTATATTACTTTATGTCAAATGAATACCTACATTAAGTAAATAAGATACAATTTTTCCAGTTTTGCTTAAAGCAGTTTTTAAAATACTTTATAAAACTGAATGTATGGAGTTTTTTAATTTCACATAAAATTTAAAACAAAATTCCTGATTTCATTCAAGTTCTATAAAATACTAAACATAAAATTTAAATTGTTTGAATACTTCAAACATTAATTGTAAAAATTACTTTTTATCTCCATACTTTATGTAGGGACAAATTTCTCATTACTTCCTTTTTTATTTTTGATTATGACGGTGATTCATTATTTTGTAAAATGCATAAATATTATCCTTTTCTAAAAAATTATTTTGAATTTCTTTAAACAGTTGTTTTCTCTTCAATTTTCAAAGGTACCTTCTTATATTCTTATATTTTTATTATTATGGTTCCAAATGTAAATATATATTTAAGCAAACAATAAAAAACATTTTATTTTCTTCTCTATCATTATTATGTTATTCAAGAAACTGGTTTTATGATCAAGAAATTGTTTTAATGATGCATAAGAATATAATTGCTAAAAAGAAATAATCTTTGAAAAATTTTATAAATTTGAACACTTTAAAACGGCATGCAAATAATTACAAATTATTATCAGATACATATTATGAACAATGGTATTGTCAGTTTCGCTCTGCATTAACGAGACAATATTTTCAATGCACATTATAAAAGAAAACAATTGGTATTCGAGCACAATCCTGAATGATTCACTAAAGATGATTGCTGAAAATATCAAATTTTGCATATATTTCCGAGTAACCGGTAAATGTTTTATATGTAAACTATTGTTTATTACAGGAATGTAAAATCAGTGTATACAAGGAAGAATACCTAATATATATGAGTGATTCCATTCACTTCGTAGTACTTCCGCAACTCAACTGAAAATAGGCAATATTATGCATACAGATCAGTGTTCTTAGTACACATCTCAGTGCAATAAGCAATCTACACCATAACTATTGTTATCTGCACAAATTATTTGGCATTCTTAGAAGAATAATGATTATCAATACGGTGTTAGTTATTTTGATTGACATAACCTGAATTTTTTTTAGATTTTTTACGTTTGCAATGATGTAAGGAAGGAATATGAAGGGAGTATAATTATTCTTCAGGGTAAGTGACATTTCTGTCACACAACGGGATCTTTATCACTTCTGATTTACTGAGAAGAAATACTGCAAACATTTATGCAAATCCATGAACATATTTTTCCTGGTATAATTATGGTGCATTGAAAATCTTATAGTTTGAGGTATTATTGTTGATCTCCATATAGCAGGGGTGGCCAAGACGGTTACCGCGACTTGTAGATCGCGAAGACATTTTAGGTAGTCCACGCGACCATCCCGATATAATGACCTCGGATATTAACAATTTATGACTTATGGCATAGAATCAATGAATTATTTAAAATAAAAATTTACTACAGTCTATGCTTTAAAACCCAAAACAAACTGTGCAAAGATTTACGATTTAAAGACTTATGATTAAAGGTTTACGATTTAAAACTTAAAATGGACATGATGAGTGCTATTAAAACATTCAAAGAAACTATAGAAAGGTATGCATCTCAATTAAGAAAACATGAATTGAGAAACTTCAAAAACATGGAGGAAGAGTGTATCCATAATCCAAACCGAGACTTTGAAGATTTCGCTTAACTCTTAATTGTTTTGTTTGAAGAATTTAAAAGAAGATTCGCGGACTTAATTAGGTCGAAAGAAATACTCGATTTTATGATATTTCCATTTAATGAAAATGTCAACATTGATGGAGTATCTGAAAAAATAGGACATTTAATAGATAGTCACGGTCGAGGAAGAAATTATTAAATTAAGATGCGATATATTTCTTAAATCCAGAGCATATTTAGCGATACTGATTTTTGGAAATTAATTTCAGAGAAAACGTTTCCAAATATTTACAAATTGATATTGTATTTGAAATCATACTTCGGATCAACGTATCTTTGCGAATCTGCTTTTTCAACCATGAACGCCATGAAAACAAAACATCGGTCGCGTTTTACAAATGAATATTTAATTTCGTGTTTAGGCATTGCAATAAACTCGTACAAGCCGCAAAATGATAAACTTGTCACAGATATACAGTGCAAATTTCAACTAAACGAAGTGAATAGGATGGTCAGTTTTTGATATATGAATACTTTGATTATTTTCGTCAGTAAATTTTTGTAAATATTAATATTACGTTTTTTTTTTATTTTTTTTTTTTAGAAAAATTACATAATTTACCATTTTTTCTTGTTATTGAAAATAAATATGTACGTTAATTTAGCTCTGACATTGGCAGACCGCCTTCGATTTTTTAAATGTGGAGTAGACCCCGGATCCCAAAAGTTTGGCCACCCCTGCCATATAGGCAATACCGGTTGCTTTGAATAGCTAAAATTATTGAATAGCTAAGATTATAACGGTTCAGCGGACAATGCATACCTATATTTTACACAAATTGTTTAAGTATACTTAATCTACGACATTGCATTAATTTTCTAACTTGCATAGTTTTGAAATATCGAACAATTTGATGATTGCTTGGAGAATAACTATCCATAAATACACCACCTGTTGTTCATCTTATCAGAACTTTTTACAATTTTAAATAGAATGTCATTCAATAAAAAAACATTTATAACCTTTATTTTGTCACTCCATGGACCAGCGGTTATCGTTAGCATGAAAGGGTTAATGGAAGTTAAGGAAATCAATGTTCTATTATTTTTTACTCGTCTTAGTTTAGCATTTTCAATAATTGGTACTGTATATAGAATGAATGATTACGCACTAAACTTTCTACAATGTTTAATAACATAGAGTTAATGTAAAATAATGAATCAATTAAATTCTGTATAAGAACAGTTTTAAGAATAAAGAGTATTTAAAGTGGAAAAAAAGCAGTATTATACATTAGTTTTAAATATTTTCTCATAAAGAAATATTAATGTAAAAATAAATTATCAATTATCTAAAATGTTAAAATCGGGAAATATATTAAAATGAATGTGCATAAGACATTAGAACACATGGATAGAAAAAATTGAAGAAATTCTAACACCCAAACATTTTAATGTTATAAATTAATAGTATAAGGGTATAGAACCAAAAAAATTGTTTTATTGAATATTTTATTACTTTATTTTAACTGAGACAGCTTGTCTCAATCTTCTCGAATAAAACTTAAGTGTTGTGAAAGAACTTAAATTGTTGCCAAATTGTAAAACTGAGATAAGGTCATACAACAATATTATTAATAACATTGTTTCTTGAAGAGCAGCTGATTAGATTCCTGATGTCATGATTATCCAATATCTAAGATTAGCTATCACGACATTCATTATGTTTCATGGATTTTATGGATTTCAATTCCTTTTTCGGTATGCAGTATTTTGTTTAGATTTCATGTTGAAATGTAAACAAAATATTTTGGTTTATATAGCTTTGATTAACGACAAAAGCCATTTTAAATCAAAGAATAAACGTATAGAGAAATATTTATATATATTTATTTATTTATTGTACGTTTTATTCTTGAAATGCTTAGATAAATTTATTGTATTTATTCTTGAAATGCTTAAGTAAAATTTGTTTCTCTTTAAAAATAATACTTTTCTTGCTGGAATTCTTATTTTAACATTTATTTTTAAAATTTAATTCTTGAATAATTGCATCATTAACATAAATAACGAAAATAATTATTTTTTATGAAATACTGATGATTAGCCTCATTTTGAAAGAACAAAACATTCAAAAATAGCATACTCGTTTTATAACTTACAATCTCTTTTTTCATAAAGCAAATATATAAGAATCATACGGATGTCAATAAATTAAAAATATTGTAATGTAATTGGGTCTTTTAATCGCTTTTAATTGTTTATATATATTTCTTCGTTTGAATGAGTAATAAGATTCGTTATTTTGCGTCTTGCTATCATTAAGACTTGTTTTGATTATCGGAATTTAATGATAGCTTTTCCATAAAATAATATATTTTACCCCTGGATAACAAAATCATATCATTCTCAAAATAATTTATGATTTCTTGAGCAGTGGTCAAATAATCGTGTCACTTTTGCTCTTTGATCGTGAGTCTTCGGCAAAAAGGCACACACACGCAAAAACAAGAAACTCTTTTAAGTACAATTCAAAAGTCATAGATTTTACACAAGAATGAAAATAACTGAAAACTGATCCAAAAGTTCTATCTCCAGAAAATTGTTTTGTAACAAACTCATTATGCTGATTATAATTTTCATTATGCTGATTATACATCAATTTGAGACTCCATGCTCAATTTGTATTTTCATGCTAATTTTTAATTAGCATTATTAAAATTAATTTTTATAAATTAATATTAAATTTTATTAAATTAATATTAAATTTCAATTAAATCTTTTTAATTTAGGTACCATACACAATGGCAATTTTAACCACAATCACTTATCAAGTACCATAAAAATGCTAATATCAAGGAATCAAATATGAAGAAGAACTTTACTAATAAATATTATTTATTTAATATTAAATGCTTTGTCAGTGATGCAAGAGTGAAAGTGGTTGAAGAAGTTCAGAAGAGACAAGATAATTCAATCTCTGCATTTAATTATTGAATGTGATCTTCTAATAATATTATTATAGTCAGTTTTGAGGTTGTTCAAGAGATTGATAAAAGAAAAAATACAGCAGAGAATACATAAAAAATTGTTTATAATGGTATGAGAAGATTCATTTCAAAATTTTAAAAACAAAGCAAATATTATAAAAATATGTATATAGTTATCCTTGTTTGCTAAAACAACAATGAACAAGAATAATCAAAATATCATCGAATGTAACCAAATCGCAACTCGAAGATATTAAATTGGTTTTAGCTTTATAAATAATAGCTGAAGAGTCTTGTGTCTCTCAAAAATATACTATGTGTCAAATTTATCAAGAGATCCATAGATTATTGCTATTAGACACTGATATCCACTTTAAATTATAAGACACATTTATTGCACGTTTAGTAATTATCCTCTTATGTAAGTTTTTGCAAAAAAGTATTTCAATGCGTTCATTTTCTTTACGATTGCTAAATTTATATTGAATTGTGAATTATTTTCTAAGCGTATTTTTCACTGCCGCTTAAAACAGAAATTTTCTGATATTATTTACATTCATAACATTCACAGATATTGTTACAACTTTATATTTAGAATATTTTTCGAAACTATTCTATTCCAGGATTAAAAAAAAATTTAATGGATTTTTCCAGTTGTTGTATGGTATAAAAAAATGAAAGCCAGTATTGTTAAGAACTAAGAATGTAAGATAGTATTTGCATGTAAAATTTTTCTCAATTAAAATAAAGCAGACATTTTTTAATAAGTTCTTATTTTGTGTGATATGTTCTATGTATAAAATATTGCTGATAAAATTCTAATTATGTGATTTCGTATTTATCTTTAGCATTTAATTTATTAACAAATAAAATTAATCAACCAATCCTTTGATATAAGTAAACTTTGAATATATATATATATATATATATATATATAT
>JAPDSC010025444.1:67372-83365 GCA_026290005.1 Latrodectus geometricus
AACAAATTAAATATGGAACTCATAGTATCATTACATTTATCAGATTGATCTAAGAAAAAAAACATACATAACTGTGTCGGCGAACACCAGATTGTACTATAAGGTTAACAGGTTTCAAATCATAGCTTATCAACAAAGACCTCGTAATTTTAAACCCTATTCTTGTGATAAGGGTACACTTGAGCTGGTACTCTCCTATACACATCCATTTACTCAGGATTTCAAGTTTTAACCTATGCACGACTCAAACTCATAGAGATTTAAAAACCCAGTAAGAAAAAATGTTATTGTCCGATCAATCATTCACTGAAACTAGTGGTACTACTCCTTGCTGAGTAGAAAAATAAGCAGATATTGCATAACGCAGGATGTGCCCTGCCGTTACTGTAATGACTACTTTGAACCATTTTTCCTATTCAGCACAAGATAATACAGTAGCTCTTAAGACAAGAGTTCAATTTCCTAAATCAGCATCAGTTTTATTTTTTAGATGTCCTCCAGAGGATGTAATTATGCTACAATGTGCCTCCTGAAAACATCCCACACATTTTCTATTGGATTAAAATCAGGGAAGTACGTTGGCCAGCTTTTTCGAGTGATATCTTCCCTTTTCAGTAACTGCTGAACAACAGGATTTTGGTGTGGACTCCACCATTATCAATAAAAGGAACTCTTCTTCAAAGGCACTTCGGAGCAGATGAACGTAAAGAAGGATCACCTTTTTATCATACCAATACGTGGTTATAGCGCCTCTGTCAAAAACGTGGATCTCAGATCAATTTTCCACCAAAATACCTCTCTAGGTGTTGTTTCCAGGATAACCATGACGAGATGTTATTGTGATGAAACCGTGTCCTAACCTCTCTCCAAATCAACTGGCACTGAGAATCGCTTGGAAGTTATGAAACCCACTTCAAGTATTCACCCTTAAAGAAACCGTGATTTTCTTCAATGAGATATCCAGTATTTATGCTACTTGCACCATTCTAAACAGTGGTACTGATATCCAACTTTCAAAGGGGTGTAGACTTCAGGACTGCAGTAAAATATAGCACATTTCTGAAAGACTCGAGATACCGTAAATCATGACATTTGACCTATATCGATGAATATAATTGTTGAGCTATGATGATGATGATGTTTGGTATCAGGTTCTTTTTACCTAAAAGACGATATATTAGTCAGTAAAAGCAATTGGTTTGGGATGGTCACTATCTAGATTTCTAACAGATGTACATTGGTTTTGAAGGCTTACTAAGCATACGAAGTGACAATTTTGTTAATTTCTAACCCTCCAGCTGTATTGTTGACAATACGCTTTTCCATTAATTTTCTGGTAATTTTTCTGGTAGGAAGACTTCCAGGCTGAATTTTCTTGCTATATTTTATCAAAAAAAATCTTATTTGCACTTGCAACTCATTGCATTTTTCCTTAATTGCGTCTCCGCCTCTCATTTTATTGTATTATTAATTTGCGCTCACTAATCGCACGAGACCAGCGGAAGCCTGGTTGGTTATTGCGTTCGTTCTCATATCGCAAGATAGTGAGTTCGAATCCTGACTCAACAAAGGATCCGTCGTGTTTACTTATGTCAGCTGGAGCATGTTAAAAACGTTGTTGTAGCAATGTCCTCCAAGTGAAATGATACCTCTTTGGGTTTCAGGCCAAGTATTAAGGAGTCTTTTGCTTGGTCCCTGCTTCTAAATTATGAAGACTCTCAAACGGCTGCTTCTATCTAACTGGTAGAACCTAACTCAGGGCTAGGTACAAAGAAGCAAGCAGGCAGAACACCAATAACATGTGTTTTGCATACGCTCAATTCATCTGAGATATTTTGTTCCAGACATTTGTTTACGCCATAACTTTTGTTGAACTTCATATTCAATAAACTCATCTCAAGAACTCCAAATTTCTGCAAATCTATTGTTACTTATAATTTACTTTGTTGCTTAAGTTTTGCACACCAGTTTATGTATATGCCCATATATGTATGTATATGAAATAAATATTTTGAAATTAAATATACTAATATAGTAAATAAAATTTAAAATAAATTTACAATTTATAAAAACATTTTTGTGTAAAATATTGTTCATAAATCTTTTAAATATATCTGCTGGTATTTTTATATAGGTTCCTGTCTAATTACAAACATATAAAAATCAAGTGTTTGAAATAAAATTTAAACCAATACCATAATGAAAAATTTGAATTATATTTCAGATTTGCACATTATAGTATTTATTAGTGTCTTAAATGATAAAAATTACTAATTTTGTAAAATACTTAGAAATTTAAAAATATTTAATTGGTATATAAGTTAGTAAAATAATAATTTTCGTTATTTTAATATGTTAATTAAAAGTAAATGGCAGTTTAGTTTGTTTCATGTAGTTTTTAGTGAATAGAATTCATTTCAAATCTGAATTAAGTTATAAGGTTTCATCCTATACAACTATTTAAACTAACTAATTTAAAATTAGTTTATTCAATTAAATTAAGATTAAATGTCAATATTCTTTGTTCCATGTAGTTTTTATGAATAGAATTAATTTGAAATCTAAATTAAGTTATTAAACTTCATCGTAACCAATTTGAAATTTATTTGTTCAGTTACGAATGTGGCTAGAAATGTATGTAATTTAATTTTGCTTGTTTGTATGGAAACTTATTCTAAAAAGATTTTTCTAAAACAATAAAAACTTGTATTTTTATCTCATCCCTATTTTAATATTTCAAACTCTTGAAAGATTTTATAAAATTTAATACATTACCAATACATTTTTTTCACTAATGAAATAAATATATTCTTGTAAAAGAAGGTCTTTAATCATAAAAATTTATTAAAAATGCATAATTGTTATTTAGGAAAATTATATTACTTGTGTTTCTTGATATTATTTTTAGATTGATAATGACTTTAATAAATTAAATCTGGATAACAAGTACTGCTGTGATCAAATATTAAGTGATATCCTTAAGAGTTAAATAACTCGTAATGTATATTATTAATGATTCATTAATAACTATTAAAAATTATTAATAACTATTTCTGTGTTAAACTTTTTTAATTTATTAAAAATTTGAAGCTTAAACACGATGTAATCATAAAATTAATAAAACAAGCATTTTATTAAAGCGATAATTTTTTTCAGGTTATGTTAATCAATCACTAAATAACATTTTTTCACAGGTTATATACAGCCGATTCAAAATATTTCCTTCTCTTAAACAATAAAAATAATAAAAAACAATTAAAAATAAAATATTGATAATAATAAAGTATTGATTTTTTTCAAGTTTTAAGTAAGTATTAATAACAAACAATTTCACTTATCATTGTTGACGATTAATTATATATCAAATCTACCAGATCATTAATTTCATTAAAAGAAAAAATATATTCTTACACACAAACATATATATATATATATATATATATATATATATACATAAG
Organism: Latrodectus geometricus; assembly: GCA_026290005.1. Classification (NCBI taxonomy): domain Eukaryota; kingdom Metazoa; phylum Arthropoda; class Arachnida; order Araneae; family Theridiidae; genus Latrodectus; species Latrodectus geometricus. Next base: position 70,831 of record JAPDSC010025444.1, read on the forward strand.
TATTATAATGAAACAAAGCTAAAAATTGTATACTATATATTTTATGTAGACATTCAATTGTGAATTATAAAAAACGTTTTGAAGTATTATTAATATATTAAAAATAATCTCTTACTTTAAGTAACAACATTTGTGTTTCATATTTACACTTCAAAATACCAGTTATAAGTAAACATAAGTTTTTAAATTCATGAAATATGAATATAATGTAATTTAATGAAAAGAACTTTCCTCTAGTTTCAAATATCAAATACGTGAATTTAACATTATAATACACTCTGTTGTGTGATTTTTATAGTTTACTTTAGATTTACATAGTCCTCAGAATATAATATCAAATAGTTAGTACTTGATTTTTTTGTTTGTATAAAATTTTCAGTTTTTATTGAATAATTTATAACCAAAAAAATATTTAATACTTAAATTTTTCTTTTATTTCAATTGATTTGCATAATATATTATCTAAAGATAAACAAAATGTGAATAGATCCGAAATGGATTGTAAGGATTGAAATATCATTTAATACAGAAAACTATATTTATTTTGAAGTACAACTTTATTTCTTATGTTTTATAATATTTTCCCCCAACGGCTCTATGAATAAAATACGATGAAAAAGTTACGATTGCTAAATTCATTTCAAGATTATTATAAATGAATTATTTTGTACTTCGTGTTTCTATTATAATTTATAAAAACGCTTTCCTTAAATTGTAAACTTCGTAACTTAAAAGGAATAGTTTGTAAACATAAAGATTAAATATTTTGATATATTTCTTCATAGAATATTATGACAACTATGTAACTCAGACTTATATCTATTGAAAAAAATACTTAAAACCGATTATTTATATATTTGAAGGAAATAGTCATGGGAAACATTTTTAATACTATGGAATATCTTCGAAAAGTAATAAAAGAAAATTAATGGGAATCTAAAATTTCAGTCTCCCGTTTTATATCTTTGAGATTGATTTAAAATAAAACAAGAATGGAACTAAAATTATTAAATAAAAAGTAAATAATACAGTGTGATTATATATTATAAGCAATTGATACCAAAACTTATCTATTGAAAAAAATACAACAAAACTACCTAACATAATACCAGCTTCCATAATGAAGATATTTTCAAACAATTATCACATCAATTGTTGATATGTTTTCAAATACTAACTAGTTTTTTTAATGTCAATTAGTTCATTTCAATTAGTTTTCAAATATTATTCAATAAGAAATCCAGTAGAAAATCTTTTTAAGGGAGATCCTATGAGGATATTACGAAATATACTCTCATTTTTTCTTAACCGTAAGATTAATAGATCTCCTTCCGTAAATAATTTCTTAACCATAAGATTTATTCTGAAAATAAAAACTTTAAAAAAAACTTTACCAATGGATATTCTGATAAAATGAATTGTATATTAATCTATTCATTTAAAACTGACCAAAGTAATTTTTGTAAATTGTGAAAAATATTTAGAAGAGACACTAACATTATAAAATTGTCTTAAAGTCTTTTACCACTGATTTATTTCAGTTTAATAAGGAAAACAAATATTGCACAATAAAAGAACTATCAATGGTTTTGTTTATTTCAGAATAAAATTTACTTAGTTTTCTAACTAAGGCTTATCAGAATTAAATTATAAAATGCTGTAATTTTATCAAATTTGCTATCAAAATTTTCATGATTTTACAATTTAAATATGAAAAATAAAGTGCGTTTCTCATAGAATAAATAAAAATTATAATTGAAACATCAACAATAAGAATGAAATAATCTTCTATTGAAAATTTCATAATTTTGGTCATTAATTAAAATCATATTCCCTCACAGTAAACTAGACGATTCAACTTAACAAAGTTATACACCGAAGAAGTTTTTTCTAGTATTACAAACTGACACTTCTAAAGTAGAAACGAAATAGTTTATATACTTAATGTAGATATTTATTCCGTACAAATTCGGGAAGTTATTTTTCTAAATAATTATGTAAAAGTCAAAATTTGTACAGTTTTTGATGGCTTCGTCGTAATATTTAATGATTTGTTTATCAATTTTTCAAAGAGAAACGTCACTCTAATGCAGATAGAAATAAAATATAATATAAAAAGAAAATGTGCAATTTAATACAATTTAGATTATCAGTAAACTGACATGTTGGGAAAAATATTTTCATATTAAGAAAGATATGTATATTATTTCAAAATTTAATATTTTACTTACAAGGTGGTATTTCAACTATGCTTTCGGAATACATAACCAATTTATATATCATTTTCAATTTCAAAACACTCTTTCTACTTTATTTTTGACTAAATATCATAATTCCATACCTACATATTTAAAAGCTTGCAAAATAAGTTAAATTTCATTTTCAATACTGTTTTTTCGTAATAATTATTTATTCAGAAAAGAACCACAATAAGAAAGTTTTATTCCTTAATATTTAGGCTTAAGCTGAGTCTTTCTGTTAAAGCCTAAGTGCTCGGAAGCAGCTTAAGTGCAACTTGTCAAATTAGTAAAGTGTACCTTACTTTGGTAATTGGATAAATTTTAGAGCATAGGCCTTTCCTTTCGAAATAACACATTTTATAGATTTCTAGGAAAATATTCAGCTACTATATTTGATCCATTTATTATTGAAATGTTGAAAGAAAATCCAGGATCAATGTTTCATGTTTCTCGCAGAACCCATGATTCAAGTTTGTATTTTTATCAAAGTTCCATATGCCGTCATCAAATTCTTGTTCAGTAAAATGTTTGTTTGTCAAATCTCAGGTGACTACTGACGTATTGAAATATACATTCTCACATCGTTCGAATCTGTTACATATTTCTTCTCAGGGCTTACTTACTTTTTCATTAAACCAAAACATAAATCCGAAATACAATCCTAATTTCATTCTACATATAAATTATCCCATTTTAATCACTGATATTACTTTAAAATTTAGAAGAATTTGACTTTGCAAAATGCACATAAATCAAAATCAAGTAGTATATTTTTGCATTATTTTTAATGAAATGTTATAAAAACTTGATAAGACATTTTATCAATCCAATGTAAAGTAAGTATTTTAATCAATCATCATAATAAAACTTTAACCAGTTTAAGTTAATAAACTTTTTAATGAATATTCTAATGCAACACATCATAATAAAAATTCCTTTTAATACATTCAATTTAATATATTTAAAGATAATTGATATATGAGCTCAAAATAAAAAAATTTAATTAAAATAATTAATTCGATTTTATCAAATATTTTTTACATCATTTTAAAAAACCACTGCAATTATTTCCCTGTCAATGTCATCACAAACAATATTTAAAATTTTGCAGAGTAAGCACACATTTTATTGGTAAAGTATCAAATTGATAATTATCACAAATATAATGTTTAATTTTTTAATTCTATTGGATAATTATCACAATTATAATGTTTAATTTTTAAAATATTATAGCATAAAAAATGATAATATAGAATTATAATATAAAAAATCATTAAAAAAAATAATTCTAATACAGAATATCATTAAGAAAAATATGAAATTGTTTCATCACAAAATTGTTGTTCATTTATATAGAAGTTAATTATCTTAAGGTTTTCAAAAATGTATGGTTTTCCAATGAATATATATTCAATCACTATTTAATGAAAGAGAATTTTGACAAATATTTATTATTTTTAAATTTTTTAGACAGTTTGATTCCTCTGAAAATTCGAAAATAACAATTAATTTATATTGATTGCTTTGACTGTCTCCAGCTGAAGAATAGCAAGCAAATGGAAACTTCTGTTTAATATCATTAGTAGCATTTCGTGAATAGAGTAGAAAATTACAAAAGCCTATTTCAGATCCAATTTCAGGGACTACTTCAGGTCCTATCAAATTGATTGACAAGTTCTCATTATCTCTATTAGATGTGATTACTCTTCACGGCTGGAATTGGAAACCTTGTTGGGAAATGGGATGGTTGCTGATTTGTCTTTTCTTTCTTCACCAAGATTTTGATAGTTTTGGAAGATGAAAAGATATTTTTCGACATAACAACATTTATTAGCTTAATTATGAACATTATACTTTTCCAATTCATGACACACATCCCTTCGAATCTTAATTATTGGGAAATAAAAAGGCTAAACATGTTTGGTGAAAAAAAATTGAAACAGTTTAACTAAACTTTTTTGTCCCTCATATAAAAATAGTAGGAAAAAAGTCCCTTTCTCATTTTGTCACACTATCTTTTTAAACGCGTCATATATAGCAAATATAATGATTGTAGTAAGGTGGTGATAAAGGTTCTGCAATTATGAGTAACTTTGTGTAGATTCATTTTACTTCAAAACTTAATAATCTTATATATTAATTGTCATATACTTTATAAGCAAACATAACATCAATATCAGCCGCCTACTCTGTCTAGTGGTTAGCATGCCTGACTGCGGATAGGGAGGTCTAGGTTCGAATCCCGGTTTGGGTATGGATGTACTTTCTCTCTCTCTATCCGGTCTTTGTCCTTTCCTTGTATGAATGGAGTATGGATGGTTGCCTACCCTGTAAACGGGTACTTATGGCATGTGTGATCAGGGATCAAGTCAGTCTTCTGCCCTTGTGGTTCCTCTCCAAAAAAGAAGCAGTATACTACCCTATAACAGATCTTCTGGACCTGGTGTGGGTTTTCCTGCAGTAGGGGGATAAGCAACAACAATATCAAACAAATAACCTAAAAATATCTTCAGTAAATTGAATTTATTTTCATCAAAATTATTAAGTCTAGTAATTGAAGACCTACAAACATTCGAAATATAAGTATGATCAATTGAAAAAAACTTTTTATTTTTTATATAACTTTCTCAATAGTAGGAATGGTTGTATAAATCTGCAACAAACTTATAGAAATATAGATCTCATTTCGAAATATTATGAATTCTTTTACAGAAATGACAATTTTAGTGGCAACTACTATGTTATAGATTTTCGAATTCTATTGAAGTTACCTTAAAAACATAGATCACGTGAAATTCGCTTCATAACCCAAAATGTCTTGTAATTGTTTTGAACCAAATATTCAATCGATTACATTTTTTAAAACACAGATTGGCAAAATGTAAACTAATTTAAGAGTAGTTACATAAAATAATTATATATTAACTAATTAATTATAAAGATACATTTCATCAATTTAATTTAAAATATTTTCTAAGACTTCTATGAATTTTCTAAGAAACATTTTCTATATGTGCTTGCCGAGAGATCTGAAGAAAAGATACTGAAAGAAGATACCAATAAAGTCAAACACTATAGTATATTGAAAAGAAAGGAAGTAAATTGACTGAAACAATAAAAGATAATGAGTGTAAATTTGAAATAGAGACATCCACTATATATAAGTTTTAACAATAAAAAATAGTACAGTGTTATAGAAAATTACTTAATCAATTATAAATTTGAAGTAAATATTGATTTTTGATATAAGATAATGAATTAGAAAAACGAAAAAAATTTTCATCTTGATCATCGAAACAGAATATACATTATTGAAATTGGTATATTTCTCGGGTTTTAGCCAGAAAAAGAAATAAAATTTAGAAGGAAAAATAATAAAATTTTGGATAATATGGTTAGTATAAGAGCGCGCAGATATGAGAAACTTTAATTACGCATATACGTATGTACGTGTATTTATAAATCATTTTGTTAATCCATAATTTAGGTTTCTCTTTTACTTTTAAAATGAATGTTATCCACAAATGCAGTTTCATTTTTTAGCAAATATTCTAGAAGATCTATACTATTTCCTAATTTCTGAATGTGATCCTTAAATAATTATAAAATATATTATCTTGATAAGTAATAGGTAGATTTAAAAAAATTTAACAAATAAAAATAAAGCATCACTGATTACATTTCCAGAATTAATTGTTTTTTAAATTCCTTATATACTCTAACACATTTCTGCAATGCTTCCTTTTGAATCATTAGATAAAAAAAATAGTTCGAGTAAGTAAATGAAATTAGCATGAAATGAAGGAACAAGATTGAAAATTTAACATCATTTTTTGTACGTCCATTCTTATTTTTCTTGGAGTTTTTATGTATTCAAATGTGCTTTTTGTATGACAGTACTACTTAATGTCCAGATTAACATTTCGACAGCAATTCGATTGTAAAGCTCAATTACTCAAACAAATCGATGGAATTTTCTATTTTCGGTGTGACATTTAAGTATCTCCACTTACGATTTACTCCACTTGACGAGAACACCATTATTCTCAAGGGTATTTGTACATTGAGAATCAGGTATCCATTGTGATCCAGAGGAATATAAATCAAGGAGAAAAAAGATTTCCTGCGTATCAGAGTTCTTTTTGGTTCATTAGAAGTATTACTTCTAAGCAATAGAGAATCATAGTTTATGATATTCACCTTATAAAATAAATTAGGGATTTTTTTACTCTCCTTCAGATGATTTAACTCAATAAAACCAAGTTATGCTTAAAATATTACTCACATTTCTTTTATTTTAAGCAATGGTATAATTTCATTTATTGCTTTTCCGCAACAATGAATAGAATAAACATAGTTTTATAGTCACTGTGAAACCTAATATTTTTTGTGGTTTCAAGAGAGAGAAAACTACAATGAAAAAATAATTAAAATGCAATTTTTAATTTGAATATTTCTTTATCTCATTTACATGAGAGCAATTATCAATGATTTTTCCAATATTTTTGTTCGTTAACATAAGGAAAATAATTTATTTTTGAGTTAAGAAGAAGATAAATGTTTTCTCCCCATTAATATAAAATTTCTATTTGTTACACAGTTTTTCTTTAAGAAATTCACTCGTAATTAAAGCATGACTAAATAATGCATTGCTATTTTAAATGTGTTTCTATTAATAAATAACTTTTCTACTTATTAAATTATTTCTTAAATCAGGTCAGAAATAAGCCCTTTTTTATGAAAACCACAAAGCATTTTGATTCATTCTTATAAACCTACATATTTCAGTTATGATTTAAATAAGAACCCTTTTTAAGATTATTTAGAATTGTTTATATTTTTGCAAGGTTATTTTCTTTTTACTATTTCCGGTTCATTTTTCATTTTATATCTATGAAATATTTAAGCGAAAGAACTCATTCCCTTTATTGCTGCAATATTTGTTGTAATAAAATTTTTTCCATGTTATTTTAGAATCTTTTTTATTACACCAATATTTTAAAACACAAATTAAAAATGTAAATTATTGAAACTAACATAGGAAAATTGTTTCTTAAGCTTCTTTTAATCACGTGTTGGGGATGAATAACTGTTTTCAAATTCATTAATAGTCTATCGAAATCATGTGATAAAATTTGAATTGAATGAAGCTGATAATGGAGGAATATGCTTTTTTTTAAAGAATGTTCTTGGTTATATTAATCCTGAAATAAATTTAAGCCATAATTTATGTATTGCCTTTGTGGAATCATAAAATAAAATTAAAATCATTTCAAATCAATGATAGAAATAAAAAAAATAGAAACGAAACTAAATTAAAGAGAAACCATCTTATGGAAATAAACTTTATGTACATTTATTATTAATAGTTATTTTTATCCTTCTGACCATTACACATATTCTGATGTTAGTTTTAAAATTTTCAGTTTTATAAAAAAAATACTTTAAAGCATGTTTCTATAGAAAAATTTCTTAAAAGATTTTGCGAAAAGTTAAAACGCTCTAGGCATTTTCAAACTCCCAGAATAACCCCAATAATGTTATATACATAATCTTTCATAAATTTAAAATGTTCTTACTGTGAAATATTTGATATATCTATTCAAATAACATTCAAAATTTTGATATAAACAATATGTTTTTCATTTAACATTTCACAAACTGAATGAATATGAATAGTATATTTTATTTTTAATTGTTTACTCTTAAAAAAATAATTTGAATTCTACATATCATAGGAATTTTTAAATATATTTAAAGGGGTGCCAAAAAATATTTTCCCTACAAAATTATCTATTTTTTATTTAAATTTATGATAAAAAAATGTATTTTTGATTAGAAATCAATTGTATGCTTCATTAAAAATAACTCAATAGAGATTATAAGATTTCGGAGTGTAGAAAGTGAATTGGTCATATTTTTTTCTTTTTCAGGATTTAAATGCCTCAGTCGAGCAATTAAAAATGAATGTTATATGGTTGCAAAAATTTAAGACTTCCTTGTTACAACACTTAAATCCTATGGCGTATTGGTAGTATTTTCTGCTCCCAAGGCATAGGTCCAAGGTTTAACCCTGGACAAGGAGATCTGCGTCTTCCATGCCTTTGGTGGTTCAATGAACAGGAAAGGCTTCAGACCCAAACATGTTTGAGAATAAAGCACTAAGGGTTTTGCTTAAGTCTGACCACCAAACCATGGCATATCTTTCACACCCTAGAATTTTCGGTCAAGAAATTAGATTTTGGTGCTGAAAGCCTTGGTCCCATGGGACTGTCGTACCACTGAGTTTAGTATTAGTATGACATCCACTTACAATTCAGTGCCTTCTTAATGGTATTTATGACATCACATATTAATCAGTGATTCCTTAAAGATATTTGTGACCATGAAATATACAATTCTGTGGCCTCCTAAACATTTCTAGTCTCTCATTACAATATAATGGCTGCTTACATATTTATGTGTTTGTTGTATGTTAGACAAAAAATAACACGTGGCTTCTTATCCCTTAATATAGACATGGCAAAAAATACGACAGTAGTACTTCAGGCATATTATTTCAAAAAAATTTTTTGTCGTGTGCAAGCTAGACTGGCAGTAAGGGTGCGCTGCTCCCCTTTATAAACTGAACCGCAATTGGGTGTGGAGTCCGACTTCCTCAGTACACACATGCCATAGGAACCCGTTTATAGGGTAGGCAACCATTTACAACCCATTCATACAAGGAAAGGACAAAGACAGGCGAGAGAGAAAGAGAAAGTACATCCATGCCCCGACTGGGATTCGAACCCAGACCTACCTATCCGCAGTCAGGAATACTGACCACTAGACAGAGTAATATTATTTAATAAATAGGCAGTATAATTTTCAATGCAGCTTACATGAATTCATGAGCACTTCGAAATCACTTTCCAGTTGCAAAAGGTGTGCCAAATGCTTAGTCAACTGTTACAATACGGGCTGTTTTTATGCAGCCTTGTTTATATAGTCGTAGCTCATGGCCTTCTTATGACAAATATAAAATCGCACATGGATTGAGATTAGTAATCCTTTTGCGACATACATTAAGTTGGAAACATGAATGAAATTTAATGAATTTAATGTGCATAAAAGTAAATTTTTTGCTTTCCTTCATCAAATCATTCGGTAAAGAGCTCATAAGCTAGAAAACAATTTCACTAGAATATATCGTGAATAGTCGACTTTAAGCCATCTTAAAATTTTACCTTGAGATCAGTTTAATTATAACTATGCTAGCATTTTATGGTGCAATATTGCGGGAAAATATCATTTCAAATTAAAAAGCAAGTTTTAGCAAATTTAATCTTAGTAATCATATCCTTATTTAGTATTTAGCAAATTTTCCTAAAGAGCTGCTTATAATTTATATATTATATTTAAATAAAGTGACAAAACACAATTTCATTTGTATGGTGTGAGGTTAAGTTTTTTAATACACTTTTTTTTACCTATCTTTCAATTGGTCGCATAACTTTTAGGAATTTGACATATTTTTGACGATGTTCTTATAATCACAGCTAAAAAGAAAGTAATAAAAGTATTAGCATTGAATATAGTGGGAATACTTGTGCAAATTTAACTGTCGGATGGTTTAAGAGCAATTATAAAAGCAGATTAACTGCTTACTTTCATCAATCGTAACTTCAACAATAACAAAGACAAATGGAGGACTTCAAGAAACTCATTTGGTGTTGCTCACTCACTGACTTTATAATATCATTATCTGCATCAAGTCATCAAATATATCAAGCATTTGAAAATAATACAAGAAAGAACGTATTATTTTCTCTGGTTTCAAAAATTTAGATTAGGTTATTTACGGCAACAAATCAGACTTGTGCCAAGCACGCAAAGCTTCTTTAATTTCAAAATCCATGAGTTTCACCTCTACAAGATTGCATAGCTAGAGATATGTTAGCAGAAAAAGCTGGATCCTAATGGAGATTACGAAGACTATAACATTTCGCGATATATTTACTGTAAATCAATTTTTCGACAGATGAAAATGGCAAAAAAATATTTTGCACCATATAATATCATGTTTGATCATAATTCTGCAATTTATAACTAATCAATATTCAAGAAAAGAACTTTGAAATAAACAAAAAACTAGAAAAATTTGCTTATTAAATCAATATAATATAAAATAAAAATAATAATTGTTAATTGTAAATTCATTTTTCAACAAATTAGATTCTTCTCTATCTTATAAGAAATTTGATAGAAATTGCGTATAATCCATGTAGACAGGGCATTTAAGTCAGTTAATTTAATGACATAATTGAATTTTCTATTTGATTTTAAGAAAATAAGCTTAATGGGAAAATTCTGCAAAATTTGATGGCTTTTAAAAATACCACTTTTTATAAAGGAGACATTTCCTGTAGGTGCAATTGCTTTTTAAGAATAGGACTTTAATAAAATTACCATAATAAACTTTGTTCTGTCTTTTTCTTTAATATTATAGTTATATATTTTTATAAATCTGTTTATATATACCAGAATCTAATTTAAATTTATGATTGCTTGTAATTAAACTTTCTTTATGATTGCTTGTAATTAATAAATAATTAAACTTGTAATTAAGCTTGTAATAAAAAATTCAGAAAAAATATTGTAAATCCTCATTTCTATGACTAAATATTTCATTTTTCCTGTTTTATTTATGGAAAATAATTTCAGTAACAATAATATAAATAAACATTCCATTCAATAAACTTTTCTTTAATCTACAGAGAAATTTTATATTGAAAAACAAATAATTAATTTTTCTCACCAATTAATTCTCAACTTAAGGGCTTTCATTAATGTTTTCATTAATCTACAAAACAATATCAGGATAAGCAGTGAAAAATCTAAGCTATTAATCTCGTCATCACTGATTTCGAAGAAAATTTTCTTTATTAATATGAACAGGATATTTGAGATTAAAAGGTTGAGATAACAAAAGAAACATCATTTAGAAAAGTGTAAATCAATAAACAATAACTAATTAAATACAATATTTAAGATCCAACTTGAGGGTTTAGGAAATCATGTTTACATTCTTTATATAGATCAAATTCTTTGTCATGAATCTTTTATGTTTCTAGATACCAAATGTATCAAATCCATATTTTAATAATTCAAAATTCTATTCTTGACAATGGAAAAACCATTTCAAATATGTGTAATATAAAATTTTAAGGCATTTGTTTAAAATAATGAACTTTTCTTATTTCGTGAAAATTTTAGTTTCTAACAATGTAAAATTTTATAAAGAAATCAAATTTATTTCTCAAGCAATTTATTTCACAGAATAATTCTATTTATGTTGATGGATATTAACATTGTTCTAACATAATATTTTTTATTTACTGAATTTGGGTACAGTTATTCGTTATTTTTGATTACTTTAATCAAATCGTTAAAAAATTTCAATTGATTTTTCTCTGAATATTGGAATATTTCTGGATAAATTATTATTGTGAATGTATTTTTTTCAAATGTAAATTCTTTTTCGAAAAGTAATTTATGTGTATCAATTAAGTAAAGCTTTTGTTTTTGTTTCACATATCTAAAAGATTATATGTATTGAAAACTCTTACTCTTGTTTATTCAACTAGATAATAAAGAAGTTTTTTTGCTTTTATTGTTTGATACAAAAAAGAAGGTGATTTTTAAATTTTGCAAAACTTTTCTAGAAACGGAATATTTCCTGCTGAGTAAAAGCAAGAAATTAAGTATGAAAGAAAATTTTGATACAAAAATCAGTAATATACAATAGCAAATATAAAAAAAATATATTCTTTAGATTTTTATGATAAAAAAACCAAAAAATTAAAGATTGAGTAATTATATTTTAGAGTCACTGACAACTACACAACTCACATATCAAAAATACGGCATAATATTAGATTCACTGTTCTTTTAATATATTATCTTTAAATTGCTAAGTTTTGGAAAATTTATAATATTAATGAAAAGTAAAAAAATTTATAAATTGAATAATTGACTCTCATAAACATTTTTATTACATTAATCTGCATTTTTATCTTAAAAACTTTTTTTTTTATCTTTAAGTTTAGAAATTTTTTTAATTTTGAATTATTTTATTAAAGAAATCAGTATAATATGTATTTAACAGTTAAAAATCTATAAAATAGGTTTTTTCTAGATGATTAATATCAATAAATTGTTTTTATAAGGAGAAAAATATGAATAAAAATTACGACATTAAATGAGAAATATTCATCTAATTTAAACATTTTAAACATTCAAAAACTCTTCTTTTT
>JAPDSC010025444.1:84023-104038 GCA_026290005.1 Latrodectus geometricus
ATATATATATATATATATATATATATATATATATATATATATATATACTGGGAAAGCGATGAAAAAATGATTTTTAAATTAAAAATATATATGTAGATTTATATCTAGAAGAAAGTTAAAAGAAATTTAAAGAAACATTATTACACTTACCTATCAAGACTCACAGCAAGTATAGTAAACACTGAGGTTGAAACTGTCAAACTTGCCAGGAAATTACTGATAACGCAAAATGTATCACCAAAAGGCCAGTGGCTATTCAGCATGAAAATGAAATTGAAAGTTGCATTTCCACTGGCAAGAAGGAAATCAGCAACGGCCAGGTTAAGCAGGAAAAAGTTAGTGACAGTCCTCATCCGGCGCTGTGAAGTGATTATCCATATAACTATCAAATTACCGATGATCGCCACTGCTATCATCACAGCAAAGACTGAAGTCCACAAAAATTGTTGGTACCACGGCAAGATGAATGGCTGCTTAAATATGTTTCCTGGAATACTGTTATTGAAGCATTTTGCATATAATTCAGTAAAATTTAAATGGGGATTATCTTCAAGTTCTGCATCTTGGCCTAACGTAGAAGGATTTTCACTTAAAAGTGCGTCATAAATTTCTCTACAACCAGAAACATTAGATGCAAGAATTTCTGCAGCTGAGGAATCTAAGTATAATTCTAAGAGATCTATTTCCTTCGGCTGAGAATTACCCATGTTTTAAAAGCAAAAGTGTAAATTACACTGAATACTAGCCTATTGGAATTTATATGTTTCCATTATTAAACATTTCTAAAGATAACTTTGTAGATAAATTTACTTGCATTTTTGTTGTCATATAGAAGTCCATAACAATTGAAAATTTCAAATTTGCATTAAATTTATAAACCAATGCATTGAACTTTTAAATAATGACTTTTAAGAATGTTAACATCATATCAAGTTTCAAGATATAGTCAACAAATTAATTTTTATAAGTATAATATAAAATATTCAAGCAGTTCTCTAGTTTTTCACTACACTTTTTGGAATATTTTCATTGCAATATGTTTTCCGAAACAGAAAAATTTATTTACAAAAATCTCTCCATTTTTTTAGTTTCACTTTTCAAATATATATATATATAAATTAAGGTAGATATTATAAATTTATATTAAAGTAATAAATTTTAATAATTTATTTGTTTTTACAGTTAAATATTATCTAAATAAATAATAAACTATTTAATTAACCCAATGGTAAAAAAAAAATTCTTCCGTAAAAACTGTTCAAAATCAAGCACTTTATCTTGTCAAAAGCAACAAAATTAAAATTATACTGAAAACGTTGGAAAATTATTTATACTTTCATATTTTAAAATTTTAGATACAGTCACATGTTTTCAACAATGGATCCCCGAATGAATTTCACCAACAGGTACTGCGCTCAGGGAGTGATGATAGCGGAATAATATCTTTCGTCTTACCAACTTCTCTAGCGGAGCGAATGTGATGATAAGTAGAAGGAGCTGGAGATTTCGTTTGGCTCTTCCATCAATCGATCACCTTCCCCTCCTCCACTTCAGACATGAGATTTATGAGTTAAGGCTTCCGAACTCTATTCGGAGAGCATCCAAACAAAATTGTATATTTGGATCATCGCATTTTTTTATTTCTTTTTTCAGAAGTTTATTAGCCTTCTTGTTTAATACAGCAGATGTTATTAAACTGTTGTTCTCATATACAGTATGATATGAACTAAATGTTTTGCCACGTGCTGTTTTCAGATTCTTATTCAAGAGTATAAAAAGTTCGTTTTTTATCCGTTATTTTGATTAGGTTAGATATGATGAAAATCGTATACAAGTCTATAAAATTTTCTCTATGCGTAAGCGCTTGCTCATCAAAATACATGATTTTTTTTTGTTTAATTGCTTTAATATAGCTAACGACAAACATATAAAATATTTTGTCATAAAAATGCATATTTAATGGTAGAACAAGCATACTTTCATTGCTTATATGGAATCAGTTCAAATATTTTGGATATTAGTTCAAATTCTTTCATGCCAAATCATCTGCAATATTTCATATTATAAATTTTGCATCTAATCAATATTTTAACTAGAAATATTTTTAAGCTCAAGCTTTACTTCTAAATAATATTTGAAAAATTTATTTAGGATTTATTCCTTAGTTAGTGTGAGCAGATTCTTTTTATTTAAATACTTTATTAGAATAGTTATACAAAATAAAACATATAATTTCTGACAAATGTAGTATCCAATGTTTATTTATAAATATTTTTAATAAAATAAAAGTTTGTAAAAAAATTAAAATTTTTCTAAGTATTAATAGCAATTAACTTTTCTAAGACATACATTTGATTAAAAGTAAATTGAGTTCTGTCAAATAAATGTTCTAATGAGTAAGTAAAGAAATTAATCTTAGTTCCAAAATTAGATACAAATAGGTTTATTGTTTCATACATTATATACAATTATCGTAATAAAATATTTTAGCATCTAAACATAAAAATTTTGAGATATATAAATATAATATGTATAAATATAACACCAAAAATTGTTCTATTAGTTTCATTTTATTTTCAATTGATATTCACTTTATATTCAAATGTATATATAGTGCATTTGAATAAAAATACATTAAATCATTAACTATACAAATATTCTCATAGATTTTGTTAGAAACACCATTTAATCAGACGATTGTATTCATATTTATACTCTATATTCTTCCCTTAAACTAGAGTTGCATGTTAAATAATATTATCAGTATCTGCAAGACGTCACAGACGTCATTCAAGTAAACATAAACTTTAACATGTGAAGTTTACATTATCAGCTTCTAAGCAAACTAAAATAAACTTATAACTGGCTTCAATTTATTGTAATTTATCTTTTGAAAATATTTCTTTCTTGCAATATGATTTAAATCCATGTCATGTGCTGTTCCAAATGAGACTTTAATTTTTCTGTTTATCAAATTTTTTTACAAAAATTTAAAATAGCACAAATTTATCAAAGAATTAATTTTATGATGATTAACTTTATAAATTAACTTTATGATGGCAAAGAGTGTAGAAAACGTTATTGTGTCAAAAATATTCGATAATGACTCATAAATATTTTATGAAACTGGAGAAAAAGAAGACTCTTATTAAGGATCTTTGTGTTTCATACATTATATATATATATATATATATATATATATATATGTTACCGTGAAAGACCGTACAATTGATTACATTTCTTGCACTTTCGGACCATCGCCGGTATATGTCGACAATCACAGACAAGCTTTGGTGGAATTTGAAAAGATGATTAAAGAGCTCGAAAAGGAGATAACAGAAGGCAACGTCAACAAAGAGGTGTGGCCTAGAGTATTTAATTTGTTTTTAATTTGTTTGTTGTCAGGTTTGTCCCGCGGGTTAAAAATCCTCTACACTTCCTCTACTCACCGTGATTGGTCACTCCTCCTTTCTAAGAGAGGCGATAAGTTACGTCACACAAGTGACGTTTTTCACGCCTGAAATATTGAGATAAGAAAATGCAAATCTGCATTTCTCCTCTCCGGATACGGAGAGATGAAACGCATATTCAGGATTCACCATTAGTGCATTGTGGATGTCGACATTTGCCGGTGTAAGTGAGAAATGAGGATATCTAGCAAATATTTCGGTCATACACCAAGCGACTACGTGAATGTTGACATTCACCAGCGAATGTCGACATTCTCCAGATTTCGGACTTTCACGGTAACATATATATACTATCGTTGTTGCTAATAGGATATTCAAATACAAAGGATTTATAAAAGAAATTATATATTTTAAGGAAAAAAATTTCATATAAAACTTTCTTTATTTTAACTAAACATTTTCACTCAATTGTATATAAACGGAAATATTTTACTTTTAAAAATATTAAACTTTTAAATTCATTAAATTTTTAAATAACCAACTCATTAAATTTTTCAATAATGTATGTTTTAATAAAAAATTACTGAGATCGATTAATTTCAGGTATAAAACAGTATTTTCTTTTTACTTATAAAACAAATAAAAAAAATATTTTTATTGGATTTGTTAATGTTAGATATAATCCATATCATTATACTTGGCAATATAAGATATTATTACACATAATCAAGATATCATCAAAGTTAAATTATAGAAGTGTTTCTATAATGGATTACTAAAATTTTATACTTATTAATTCCTTTTCAATCTCATTTTTTTCATATTCATTAATTTACTATTAAATTAATAATAATTAATAATATATTCAATAAAATTAATAATTTTTTAATTTATATTTGTTAACTTTAACTTTAATAATTTTATATTTATGAATTTTAAATTGTTATAAATGTGTAATTTTTAATGTACTTCATCCCAAAATTTCAAGCTTTGAAAAATTATTTTAAAAGGAATAAAATTTTCAATATCAATTCGCTTAGAAAGCCATTAATAGTTCAACTAAATTAAACTTTAGTTTATTTTATCGTAATAAATTAAATTTTACAATATTTGATCGTATGATTCATAATTTATTTTTTATCAGAAAAACACTTTATGGAAATTTTCAGTTTAGAAATTTTTAGTAAAATAAACATAGCTTTAATTGCCAACATTTGTTAAAATTTTTAAACATGGAACGAAACTTTCAAAAATTTATTTTTATTAATTTCTGTTATGTATGCTTATGCTCTTGTAAATTGCAATAAAGCAATATTTACTTCTGAGTACTTATATATTTCACTCAAAATTTCCAGTTAGGGTAGCATTAAAAAATTAATAATTTTTGCATTTAAAAAAGATTAAACACATGTCTATAGATATATTTTAAGGTATAGATATGTAAGTAAGTAACTTAACTAGTCAATATTCCTCTCAATAATGTAGCACACAAAAAATTCAATTATGCTCTTTTAGTATTCTATTTAAAAAAAAAAACTCACACTAGACTTTTTATTTGTTTCCGAAAGTAATAAATTAAAAATTTTTATGCATATTCAAAAATTTCTTTTCATTTTTATTTTGTGTAATATGTCATTAACGTGCTCTCATAATTCTTTAATTGCTTAGATAGAACTAAATTATTCTGCTACCACCAGAAAAAAAGTAAATTGGGAAATAAAATGTTCTCAAATTTTTTCACGTGAAAAACGACGGGAAACTTTTTTGAAGCAACAGACATTTTTCAGTGCATTTTAAAAGCACAATCAAAAATTTAAATATGTATTAACTGAGATGCAAATTTTGATAAATTGGAAAATAGTAAAATAACTCCCTTATACTGTTAATGGATTTCAAATATTGTCTGAAAATTTCATTGTGTGCTTATATTCTTTGACCAAAAGAAAACTTATATCTTTACCAAATACTTTAAATTTATAAAAGGTAAAAAAACAACTAAAACTTTAAAAGAAAATTATTTTTAAAATTCTCTTTAACAAAGAAATTTTTCATGAATTAAAATAAGACTTGATAAATATTCAAAAAACTTTAAACTAATCCACAATACTTTTATTTTTGTTTAAAAATATTTTGATATAAAAATTTTTAATCAATTTCAAAAAGCTATTAAATGTAATTACATTTACTAAAATTAATTTTAGGCATAAAATTTTTTTTCAAAGCTTATCAAATTTAGACTACTTATTATTTGAAACTTAGAATTTTTTACTAAAAAAACAAAAGTTTTCCAAATTTAAGATTCACCAGATTAAAGTTAATAGTTCTTGATGTTATTTTCGTTTTTAAAGAAATGATTTTATGAAATTTTATGAGAACAGTTGTCTCCAAGTATATAATCATACAAACACATGCCATATTGCAAACTTAAATTTGTCGGCAGAGTGTATTTTTTTCAAGCGTGTGTCTAAATACACAAGCAGGTGAGTAATAAAGACCAATATTTACTTGTTTTCTTATCTATATGAAGTTAAGAAAGAACATAAAAATATTATTAACGTATGTTTTCCATCCGACGACAAGTAATAGTTATCCAACGCTATAAAATAAAATCTGCTCTTGTCTGATTCAAAACCTCTACATGATTTTTGTTCCCGATGAATAATATATCTATAAAGTTTTTTCACAGTGATTGGTTTTGCCTTCATGTTACAATGACTAAATGGTGAAAAAATGATTTTGAAATGTTTCTTTCATTATATTAATATATTCAGCAAATTCAGCTAGGATTCTCTAAGAAACTGCATTTTCATTTACAAATTATATTTTTGATAATTATAAAATTTAAAAAACAAAACTTATAAATTGATAAAATTCTAAATATTAAGTTTGATGGTTGAATAATTTTAGTTCATTTCATAATAAATCACTTAAACCAGTGAAAAATCTTTGAAATTTCATTTTTATACTTAATTATTTTCAATAATTTTGCGATTTTCCTTTATGAAAATTTCAGGATTTTATATGAGTAGATAATTATTAAAAATTTGAACTTATTAGTTCATTTTAATGATGTTTCTCTTTACTTGAATGTAATTATTAAAATTCAATCAGGACTTTCAAAACTGCATTTTTCCTTGCAATTATATTCATGTTATTTATAACTATTAAAATTCTCATAAATTTTAGTGGCTAATTCATAATTGCATTTATTATTAAAAATAAATTTTTTATCGATATGAAAATTTTATTATTTCAAATTTTTAACTATTTGTTACTCAACTATATATTATATTCAACTAATAATAATCTTAATTTTATATAATCAATAGATTTAAGTTGAGCTTAACTTCTCATTGTAGCATGGACATGACAGTTGGATGTTCTGGGTTCTAAATCAGACACTGTTGAAGAAATTTAGACGTGGAAATTGTACTATAACTGTCTTCGGGCATGTTTTTCTGGCGGTTGATTGGGATATTGTGGGTATGACCTACTATCTGTGAAATCTCTCTAGATGCTCAATTCTTTTTTTTACAACTATCTTCATTGTTTGAACAGATTTACGTTATCAAATAATGTATATTTAAAATGAAATAAATAATGGCAACTTAAAGTAAGTGTATGTGATGAGAGAAAATTTTCACTGAAAGAAAACTTCTTTTCTTTAAGCAAATTATGGTTCCCATTACATTTAAACAAAAGTTAGTCAATTAATTTTTTCACTTTAAATTCCCTTAAACATAGTTTGTGAATGTAGAATCCTTAATATAAATATTTTTGTAAGCTCAGTTTTTGAATGAAAGTTCTCCATAATTTTAAACATATTTGAATAAATATATAAATGTTAAACTAAGCTATTTTCAATTTCTCTACACATATCTACTAATCCAAAAATAATCATAATGCATCTAGCATTAAAATAGAACATCTAAAATTCGAAAAGATTACAATTAATTAACATTCATGTTAATAAATAGTTAATAAATATATATTCTTTCCTTTGAACAAAAGAACAATGCAAATGCACAAACTATTTAAGATTCTCCTCATGCTAAAAATATTTCGCCCTTTTTCTTCCATAGATAACAGGCAGTTAAATCGAGCACGCTAACCCATGAACCAAAAGTGTTTTCAAAAGATCAAAGCTCTAAGCGGATGTAAATTTCGCATACTTCTAGCTGACAAAGATTTTATTCGCTATTCCCGAAGAACACTTATTCATGTGACATGACTCTCTTCAACATTTATTATTGATGAAACCAGCAACTCTTGTTCCCTTTTGTTTATTTTATTAAACTTAAAGTCATCATTTCCTGAGATATTAATTAAAAAGGAAATTAATTTTCGAGAGAACAAATGAATTCAAAAGAAGATGATTTTACTTCAGAATTGCTAATAAAATTTCAGGCACCAGAAACAATGCTCCCCAATTTTGTGATTTTAACAACATACGAACAAGTGAATTCACCATTGAAATATCTTAATTATTTTGCATACATATACACCAGTGATCTACAAAATAATCCTGTTAATAAAGTGATTATTAAAATACCAGGAGATTTTATAATTTCTTTTACGTGTTATACTTTTAAATTCTCAAACTTTAATTCTTGGAAAATATTGTCTATTCAGAAAAAAACATTAATTTAAAGTAAAGGTTCCTAAATATTATTGTTATCAAATTATCGTAGGTTTTATTTAGAAACATCATGCAGTTAATAACATTTTTAAGTTTACTTTCTTTGGAATTTAATAAACTCCTAGCATATTACTTCAGCAGATAATATTTTAGTAAGCACTTATTTCTATTTTTATGTTTGACATAAACGCAAAAATGTAAATTTAAAATGATTTTAGTTGTTCGGCTGCAATATATATATATATATATATATATATATATATATATATATATATGTATTCGCAATATTTTCAATCGAGTTAAATAATGCATTCTCATTGTAAAATGTTGTAATATATTATTTAGAATATCTTATGAAAGTATGCACTTTTTGACATAGGATTTTTTACCAATCTCTAAGACAAGTGCTTCTAAGCCATTACTGAAGAGTTACTTTCAATCTAAGACTAGTTCTATATGTTAAACAATGGTGCGACGCCCAAGTTATCTAGGAACTACTAGAATATTGCACTGTTATAAACTGGATCAATTTTGAAGAACTTACACCATTATATTAAATTCTACTATCGCTTTTATCGACTAATAAAATTTCAACTAACAAGATATAATTTTCAGGTCTCATCTCCTCTACTTATATGTTCACAAATACATCATATGGTGCCAGCTATAAAGGCTAATTTTGTGTCACTTTTTTCACAGACACTTTGATATGCGTTCTAGATTATCTCTGTTACTTGACACAAAATTGCTTGTATTTTAACGGCTACTCAATAAAAACATCTAAAATCTCTTTTCCAAAATAGGTAAGTTTATGTAACGTTCCACAATGAGGAAATTTAATGCTATAATTTATATATTTTCAATATAATCTCTTACAGTTATAAAAGAATAAGGTATTCTTTAAAATTTAAAAAGAGAGTTTTCTGTATTTAGTTCACACTATCATCCCTTTCAAATATTTGTTGTATTATACTTTATTTACATTAACACTTTTGCAAACTTTTCACTTAAATCATTTAAGAATAAATAAGAGATCTAATAATGCATTAACAATATATACATATCTTTAATAATGTTATCATTATCTAATTTTATTTGTTATTTTGAACCTCTTTTAGAGCAACAGAGTATTTTATACATACATATGTGAATAATGTGGTGAATACTATTTGATTGTTGTTAATCTCATTTTATATTTATTAAAATTTCCTGGTAATTTCTTGCTAATCCTATCTAGGATATATACTAACTTCAATTCAGCTAAATATCTCCTTAAAGATAATATTCATACTTAAGTGTGTGTGTGTGTAAGTATTATTTACATTAATTTTAAAATTACTTTATTACCTGTATTTCCATCAAAATTTAAAAATAAAATATTACACAAAATATAAAAAGACACAATACTTTATAATATTATTTGCGTCTTATGATTTTTTTAGTAATTTTGTTTATTTAACAATTAACTCTTATATAAAGTATCAATAAATGCATAATGAATAATACAAAATTTATTTATTGAATAAGCTTAACTTTAATTTAAGAATCTTCTGTATCATAAGTCCGTGTTGGATATGAGTGCTTTTAATAAATTTGAGTTTATTACCTTTTAAGAATTTAATCTGTCACTCTCTTGAGTCTGAAATTCATATATTTAATATTAGAAAATTCCAGCTTAAATTAATTTTGTGAAGTGTTATTTTTTATGTTAAAGCAAATATTAAGAGAGTGAAATGTTATCGGTATTATAATAAATTGAGCTTATGACAAGAATTTAATACTTTTGATTGCCTTTTCAAACCATATTAAATGATAAATATGTATCTGACGAAAAAAGTAACTTTTAAGTAAAAAAAAACAAGAATTTATGAAATTTCTTATTTTGTACTTAGTTTATTTAAAAATAATCATTTACTTGAAATGCAAAGATTTTATATTATTTAATTTATTTTAAAACTTTGAAATGATCGAAAACTTTTTACATTAATAGCATAATAAATAAATCTACAGAGATGAATATTTATCGCATGATGTTTACAATTATACTATTTTTGTCATTTTTACTGTAAACATTATATAGTTCTTTAAATTAAAGTCTATAATTCAAATCATGATGCAGTAAAATTGATTATTTACTAGAAAAATGTTTCAATTATTAAATTTTTACTAAGACATTCACTAATTGCAAGCAATCGGATAGAATTTACATTTCATTTTGACAAAATTTTCAAAGTTTTTGTTATTTAAAAAAAACTATTTAATGTTTATGTGAAAAACGTATTATATAAATCAGTATAAGTAATAAAATTGCTGAACTGCTCTTTTAAAAAAGTTAACGAACTTAAACAGCTTATTTTCTAAGAATAAAATAACCATCACATTTAATCTTCCAGCTCACATAGCAAAAAGATTACGGAGCTAAAATCTAAAATATTATTGAAAAGTTCTGAGTAAACAAGTAATTCAACTCCACAATCCATTCACGGTCATAATCAATCAATCATACTTAATTAGTGTGGTTAGAAACAAAAAAATCAGCCTGTCACCACAATCACGTGTAAACGCGTAGCAAAATCACATACGAGGCAAAACTTTGGGGACACACTATCATTATTATAGAAATAAGAAGTTCCCCAGAGTAAGTTTATACTATATTTTATACTAGACTAGTAATATAGTATATTAGTACTAGTTTTTTATATACTATATTTTATACTATACTAAATATTATACTATATTTTTGTAGACAATGCTGCATTTGACGAATAAGAAAAAAAGTTGCCTGCATTGCAGTTTTTTTAACCAACTTATCTTTCATTTTGCTCTTTCTGGTTTTATTTATTAAGATCTCATGTATTCTTAACAAGTGGATGGCAACATATATGTTATTGTGTAAAAATCAAATCTCTTACTCTTGCTCGTTTTTATTTTGCATACAGTAGCATTGTATTAAATTTGTGTAGTCCAGCAAATCAAATTTGAGTTGTGTTGATAAAGTCTTTTTCAATTACATTTATCTTTTAAATGAATAAAAAACTAATGAATATCCCTTTTTAATATTTAAAGTAGTGGTTTTGTATTCATATTGCTACAAATTAACCCGAGTAATAAAAAAGGGTAAATTAGATGAAAGAAATTTATCTGAGTAATATGAAATTTATAAAACACTTTCTCAAAATATGCTTTCCTAGGTGGTTTCAAATAGGGAACAAAATACCTTAATTTTAAGGGTATTACATATATATATATATATATATATATATATATATATAATATAGATAGATATATATGTATGTATATATATATATGTATATATAGCTTTGGGAACGATTGACACTATGTATCCTGAATCTGATTGGATACATATCTATACTGATGGAAGCCTTTTGAAAGACTCTGACAGAGCGGGAGCAGATGGGTTCTGTCACCTTTTCTCTTTTTATCTAACAATTGGTAAATTTACATATGTATGTTTTTGATAGTGAAGGTTACCGCTATCCAAGTAATCTTTGGGCAGTTGCATTGTCATCTAAATAGTTTTGCAAGAGCTGTTATTTTCTATGATTCAAAGGCAGCAATTTTATTTGTAAACTTTTTTTCTGCTCCTGCTTCATCTAACATGTTTGAATGTAAAAAACGATTGAAGAGTCTGTCTGAGAATTCCATAAAGAAATTGTCTTGCAATGGATCCCAAGTCATTGCGGTATATCTGGTAACGAAATATCGGACCATCTTGCAAAAAAGGGAGCTTTAATTCTACAAACATCAAAGAAAGCTGTCTCTCTTACCAGTGCAAAGCGATCAAGAAAAAGATGAATGACCTAATCCAACATCAATTTGATGAGAGAAAATCTATTTAAGATCTAATGGAATAAAATTTGGGATCTTTCCATGTAGCAAAGACGTAAAGCAGTTGCTGAGTTTCGTCTAGCCACTGGGTATGACTGCCTTCTAAAACACCTACATCAAATCCATGTTTTTCAGGCCCCTTTCTGCACGCTCTGTAATCTTTGGGAAAACATGGATGCTGACCATATTCTCCGCCGATTGGCACAAAAAGGTTCCTCTTTGAGTAACCGTTACTGGCGCGCTAGGGATTTATTGGGTTCATAGACTTTTCTCACCACTTTGTTTTAGTTTATTTGTTTCGTGTTTTTGTCTCTTCTGCCTTGTGTTACAGAGGCTTTTTGTAACTTTGGCCATTGAAAATAAAAAAAAACTTTCTTAATATAATATGTTTTCTTTAATTTCAAAATGCACATAAACATTTCTAAAATTAGTTAAAATAACTCTCAAGAAATTAAAAAACCAAGAAAGAAACATGACATTGAAATGAAATTTAACACGCGTGAAGACATATGTGAAATTCATTTGGTCTGAAAATCGAGACAATTAAACAAATACCGTATATATAATTAGACAAAAACAGTGTGATCTCTATAGCGCGTCGGAACACCTCCTGATCCATTACATGACTCTTCATGGTCTGGCATCGAGTTGATTAGACGACTGATGTTGTCTTGAAACAGTTGTGGACACAAATTTTAAACAGTAACCACCAAATTATGTACAGAGTAACACAGCGGCATTTGATGCTTCAGCTGGCCCCAAACATGCTTTATTGGGAACAATTCTGGAGAGCTGGCTGGCCAAGGAAGAATCTGAATATGACAAAGGAAGTCTTCAGCAAATGTATCTATATGCGCACGAACATTATTTTTCTGCCAAATTTCTACTGGAAGACTATTTTGGAAAGGTCCCAAGTGGAGTTGAAAAATTACATCATCATAACGCTGGCTCGTTAAGGTTCCGCGTACCACATCTAGAGTAGACCGGCTACATAGACTATGCCTCTCAAACAACAAAGCATGCTGTGCGGACAACGTGTTGCTCGACAATGTGAGTGGAAATACACCAGGACTCCTCCACACCCATACGTGATTATCATCTCTCCCAAAACGAACCGGGATTCATCACTAAACACCACGTTTACCAAAATGTGGCATTCCACGTTGCTCGGGCTTGGCACTGGTGTAGACGAAATAGATGATATTGCGGTGTTAAAGGCAATATTCTAAACAGGTGCTTAGGTAACAAATTCATTTTTGAAAAGGCGGCTGGAAGTGGTTTGTGGAGCAATTGGACCCCTACATCTGTCTGTATCTAGTAATCAGTCACTACGGGATCCATGAGCACTTGCCTTACGATATTTGGATCCTCTAGCTTCGTTGTCTTCCAGGGTACCCCAGACCCTGTACACCGCAAGTGGGTACCATCTCATGTTCACTACTCCCAACATACTCTGACGGCACACTCCTAAGAATCGACTTGAAGAGCAACAAGGTGCTTCGATTCTCTTGCGGTTTTCAAATCAATAATGAAGCCCCATTCAAACTGTGTAAAATGTTTTCTCACACGTTTCCCAGGTATACTTCGCTTACTAAATATTTCCCTGGCGTCGGCATGTGATCGTCACGTTTCTGAATCTTCCATTTCTGCGGCGGTTTATATAAAGCCAATTTTCTGTTTCAGCGCCACTTCCGAGTGTGTGATCATATGCATTGCCACCAAACTTGATCATTTGCATATCGGATCTCACTGTACTTATTTGCAAAGTTTAATGCTTGTACTTTTTTGCGCTATTTTCAATGTTTCTGAGTTTATAAGGTGGTATTTTTCATTAAGCCATGCTTTTTTTAAATTTATTGCAGAATGACAATTAATATATGGCAACTGATTAATTTGGAAATATAATGTTACTATTGAATAAGTTTTTATTAACAATCTCTCTCTTCCTCTCATACTTCTTTACTTCTCCATATTATATCATTTAAATAACTGATTCTTACTTAAGTTATATTACTTACACACAGCGGTTTTAATTTAATCTAATTAATTTATGTATTGATCATAGTAACCTAAATCAAAGGCAATGTAAATATTATTAATAAATATTATTAAATAATACTTACTTAAGCTGTAATTAGTCATTATCTTTAAGCTGTATAATCTAATAACTTTATGATTATCCTTTTAATTTCAATAAGCCAACTTACATATTTTTAATTCACTTTCATTTCTTATTTATTACAGTCAATTTAATAAAATCTTATTTTAAACAGATATTTTCGTGATAATAATTTTTAAATTTCAAAAGATTTTTCAAAAAATTTAGTTTTATCTAAGATTTAACAATTTAACCTTTTGATTTAACAAATAAAGCACATTAATAAATATTTGATTAATTTCAGAGAAATATACCTATGTTAAATATATGTTTTATATATTATCTTATAATTTAAACTTTTATTATATTGGTATCGATATACAAAAACAAATATCATAAGTATCATTGTAGCATACATTATAAGTAAGCATTATTTGCTAAATAGTCTTGAACTAAGCAAAGAAAGTAAATATTTAGATAGTTTAACAGTGTCTCGTGAATATTAAGATTAAAAATATGCTCATTTTATGCAAAAAAAATTAATTTACTTTATGTAATTAATATTTAACAGATGACTAAAACCACTTATTAAAATAGTTTAAAACTTGCTTCCTATACTAAATATTCAAGTAGTAATAAAAAATAACTTTCTTAGATAAAAACTACTGAAAGCATTTAAATATGATTCCCTTCCTTTAACAACTGATCAAAGAGATTTTATAATTAGACAATGATATAATCTTTTTTTCTTGTGTAAAATTCTTTATTCACTAAGTTAAGTGTTCTAAGACTTATAATGAACCTTTGTTAAAATACATTCTAAAAATGCTGAAATCATCATACTAAAATAAAAAAAAAGATTCTCATTAATCGTCATTAAGGTTACTGTTATAGTATAGTACTTCATTTATTTGACAATGAGTTTCGGAGATCATAAGAAAGAAAGGTTTTCAGAAAAATATGTGAAAATCATTAAATAGAGAAAATCAAAATAAATGCAGAAACCAGTGATTATTACAAAAATTTTAGTTTAGTCACAGAGGAAAAAAATGAAAACTAATCCAATACTTAAATCAATTTAAGAAATGTCTATAAGTAAACAGTAAAAATATTCTACAAGAAAAGTTTTACCAAAGCTAGGTTCACCATAATACCAAAAATGTTAGATGAAAAATTAAACTGAAAAGAATTTGAGGAGGTTAAGGATTTCTAAACGCTAAAACTAAAATATCCAGTTGAGTAAACTGATGAAAATTCATAAGAATTCAAAAGACAACAAGATTAGTAGTATACACATATTGAATGTGAAATTTATAACTGAAAAAAATAAAATATTTAATTGATAAATTTTTCATTCAACCAGTTATGTATTATGTTTACCAATTAATTCTATATATTTTATGAAAACATTTGTTTTTAATATAAATTTTTAGGTATACACTCTTAGCACTACTCTTTCCTGATGAAATATTTACGTTAATGATAATTATATAAATTTTCAATTTTTATAAAGGGGAAAAAAAGGGAAGGATGTAATTTAATATAATTCCTAGTAAAATAAAATTCATGCATAATTACTTAATTATATTGACTAGTTATTAATTACTTAATTATATTAACCCTTTCCTGCCAAGCTGAAAAGAATTTTGCTGTTCTTTTTCTTAAAAAGTACTTTACTATTGTTAATTATCTTACTGTTTGATTTGTTGACGATTGTGCACTGCGCCATTTACTCCTTATTTTATCTTAAAAATTTCTTTTCATTCTTATTAATCCACTTGCATATTAGTATTTCATCAATGAAGAAAGAATAGTTTAATAAAAAAATTAACCTTAAAATTTATGATTTACTTATTTATATTTTACTATCAATTTTATGAACTCTTTTACTTTCCCTATAATTTCTTAAAATCGAATGTCTTTTATGTTATAGAAATGGGTATTCATTGCTGTTTCAAATGTTTTCCTCCATAATAAGCTTTCTATTTTTATACCAGATGAAAATGTTAATGCAGTAGGATTTTAACTAGAATTTATGAATTTAATAAAAGAAATGTTGATTTATATTAATTCTATTATATTTAAAGTATTAATAGTTACCCAAGTATATAACAATAAAATGGAATATAGAAGAGATTATTTATTTATTATTCTAAATGCTTCAAACTCTATTGCAATGATTTTTTATTTAAAAACCTATAACTTTCCATGCACCGCTAAAAATTTCAATTGCACAAAATACCTAAAAATTGCGAAATCGATAATTATTTTTAAGAGGTAAAGTAAATAATAATGTACGAAAAAAAATAACAAAATGTTGAAAATGTCATTTTGAAAAGGCAAGGGCTTTCTTGATTTAACCAAGCTTGAAAAAATATTTGTGTGTATTAACTCTTTACGGAGGACTTCCCTTTCATTGTTTGAAATTAAAGGCATGGAAATTTCTTAGTTAGACCTTCATTTTACAAATATCACTGTTAGAGGGATAGAAACGAAATAATAAGTTTGTAAATTACCATGCCTTCAAAAACTGACTTAATTGTGTGTCGTTGTAAAATTAGATTTCAAATTTATGATACTTTGTTGAGAAGTAAACCTATAACTCTTTCTGACATTTGATGATTTCATAATTCCTTTATTGCAGAAATAATTAATGCAATCATGACAAATTTTATAGCAATACTTTTTCGTATTTGAAATAGAAGCATAGTTTAATATTGAGGGTAAATTTAAATTCAGATAGTAAAATTTTGCATGATATATCGATATTTTTAACATTTTTTTTTATAAATTTATTAACTAACATAATTTATTATTAACTTTATTATTTATGTATTTAATTTATTTTTCTCATTACATATTCCTAATAAATTTAGATACATTTGTAAAAGTATAAATACAAATGTTTATTTAGGATAGAAGAATAATATAAATTTATTGTTTTATGCACCTTCTTAAAATAATCTCACAAGTGCAATGTAACTTCAAATATTATATCTTAGACAATAATTCAGAAAAACTGCGCGTGCGTGTGTGTGAATGTGTGTGAGAGAGAAAGGGGTAGTATCAGAAAATTTGAACTAAAATGTAGAAATATATGAAGGATTAAATACTTCACATTTATTAATAATACTATGGATAACAATTAAATACTTCATATTAACTAAAATTATTTTTAAATTGCATAAAGAATCTAATAAATTTCATGTTTTTTTCTTCGTAAAATATAATACAATCGCAAGTTAAATATTAAACTTATTTTTCAAAAACATCAACTTTTAATTTTTAAAATGAAATCTGTTTTTAAAAAGTTAAGGAATGTAAGTGCTCTTTTAAAAATCCATTAAAAAATCCTTTTTTAATTTTTAAAGCCTAGAAATAAAATTAATAATTAAAACTATTATTTCTTCTCCCAAATTACTGCTAATATTAGTTGTTACATTCGCAATTTGACAATGGTATTTTATAAAGAAACTTAAATTATTTTTTCTGTCTGTTTTTCTGAGAGAGTGAGATTTATATAAAGTAGAACTTTATTTCCAAACATTTATTTTTTAAAAGGAATTAGATTTCAAAATGAATTTATTTCTGTGACTTGTTAAATTACTTTTTTAAATTTTTGTGGCATAATTAGTTTTTTTTTTTTTTTTAGTTTTTTTTATTTTTTTTTTTAAAGTTTTAACTCATATTTGTTAAGTATAAAACAATCGCCTAAGACAAACAAATAAGGGTTTCCTTAAACATTTTTTAGAGTAATGAATAAATTCCAATGTCTCTCAAAAATAATTCAGTAATTATTTTTGAAAATATTACTGTTATTTTACTACCTTTATCAAAAACATTTAGAATGTTTATCCATTAACGAAAACATTAATTGCATTTTTATTACTTTTTCTCTCATATTTTCTGTGCATGCATAAATATTTGTTTCAAAGAAAAGTTGCATTTCAAAGAAACTCTTCTTTGCAGTAACATTGAAAAAATTAATACAAAAATAAAATACTTTAACATTTTAACAAATTCTGTAAGACAGAAAAGGTTTTAAAATAGAATAATACATTAAAAACTTTAAAAAATAAATAAATATTTTTTAATGCTTTATTGTAAAACATCCATTTTTCTAAGTCTTCAACACAATTAATAAAACTTTAATGGGAACTTAATAACTACAATTTCAATAATTTTCTTAAGTTACATAGATTATTATAGTACAAAAGTGGCAAAAAGTATTGACAAAAAATTTTTAATTATGAATTATTAACTGCCTTCATAAATTAAATAAAAAATTTATGAAAACAGCACATTCTTGTACATTTTCAGTAAAGACACGCAAATATTTAATGTAATAAATTTTACTTAGCTTTGCGCGAATATTTTTTATCATAATTATTAAACTCTTTTCATGCACAAGTGTAGAGCTCTTGAAGAAAAATATTTACTTTATTTGTAGAATTTTAGAATAATAGATATTTGGAAAAAAGTTACTTTCTAATGACAATATTTTGATACGGATCTGAAAACTTGTGACGCGGAAAATTTATTCTTTATTATCTAAAACAAATGCTTTTTTATCAATACAGAATAATATTTTTATTTGTATATTATTGTTCACAGAACAAAATTTAACTTCTTCAGAGATTACATAAGCCTGTTGCATCAAGTATTTTCTTGTTGTTTTGAACTGAGAAGAATTTCTAATGTAAATGCTTAGAATCAATAAATCACCACATTTAAAAAAATATGAAACGAGAATTTTTTAAGAGGAAATTACAATAAACACTTACTTAACATATACATGATTATTATTTTATCGAATAATGTATAAAAGTTACCTTCTGTAAAATTAATAATTAATTTAGTCATTTATTAATATAAAAATTTTAGAATCAACGTAAATACATTCCTTTTATTCTGAAAAATAATTCTTTCTGTTAATTTGAATAGATGGTATTTTCTTTAAATTATTGTTCTATTCTCGAAAATAGAGTATTTATTTGCTTAATAGTTATAACATAATTTACATTAAAAAAAATGTAATTTCTTACACTTATGCTTATAATTTTTATATTATTCAAAAATTCTGCAAGCCTTTAATAACTGTACTTATTTTTAAAACATTTTTAATATTGTTAAAAATATTTATAAATAAAACTTCATGATTGATTTCATGACTCAATGCATGAATGAAAATTCATTTTCCATTAAACATTTAGTGTTTCAATGTGAAGCATAAAAATATTAATTTTTTTACATGCGGAATAAACACTTTTGGATCAGATATTGTATCTTTTTGTGTAATTAAATTTATTAAATATATGCATATAAATACATTTATAAATACGTGTGTTTGTGTATCTAAGGAATAAATTATTTTCTGCAATTTTCTAATTGCACTTAAATATTATTTCGTTGCTTTTCAATGGAATTCTAACTAAAATTTATATATATTAACTAAAAACATATCCTGAAATAAAACAAATAGCGATATATTTAAAAATTTATTTTCAACAGTTTAAAAATCTAAAATTTAAAAAGAGAAATGCATTTATAAAAATACATTAAATTACATGTTTTATTTTACATAAATAATAAAATTAAATGGGTATCTTCATGTATAATTTTTCTTTTTATTATTTAACTGTTTTAAACATTGAAAACAAATAATATTTGCTTAAAATTATATCTCTAAAAGTTATATCTATAAGCATTATCATATTTTAGTTTCTTAAAACCAAATAAAAAGGTATACCAAATTGAGTAACTAAATAATACGTTATAACAAATTGAGTTAACATAACAAATTAAGGAGTTCAAGTTTCTGTTAATTAATTTTATGAAGATAAGCGTGATAAAGGAAATGCTTTCATTAAAATAATTTACTAAATAAAATGTCATCGTATTTTTACATTATATTAACTAATTCAGTAATAAGTTGTTGAATAGTAAATTACTGAAGAGTTTTGCGATACTATTTTGAAATTATACTGAAAATTCTCCATATTAAAAAATTCTCCATATT
>JAPDSC010025444.1:119038-157995 GCA_026290005.1 Latrodectus geometricus
AGCTCTAAGTGGCTGGAACAGACTGTCAATGATATAAACCCCAGGCATGATATAAATCTTTTGGTGGGTGAGGCAAGGAAACTTGTCAGAACTACTAAAATCATTGTTAAACTCCCAAAAGTTTGCAGTAAACTAGATTCTAAGGTGATCTTGAAGAAAATTGAGGCACAAAATGGGGGGCTGACTTCAACTGCGTGGAATGTTCAGTACAGGAAGGATGACCCATTACGACAGACCATCGTCCTTATTGTTCCTGAGCTGGACTCGGCAACTCTTGGTAGAAGAGGTTATAAGTTTTATTTCGGACTTCACCAAATGCAATCCAAAGTCCTCGACAAAATACCCAAAGGTGATGGCTGTGAAGATTCTTCTAGCTAACATCCATCACAGTTGAAATGGTACTTCAAGACTTGGAATTATCAGTGCTAAAGATCTGCACCTTAGTTCCATAAAGGGTCTATCTCACTTTATAAATAAAGTAGGCAACCCCATTCATTGGAACATGGTTAAATTGGGTTTGTGGCTTTGGCGCAAAATGTCGCAGAGGTGCCTAGTTTGACTTAAGCCCAACTAGAAAAAGAAGAAGTCTGTTAACAGTCATGAAATTAAAACTGTTCCGTTCTATTCCTCAAAGATGTCATTCTGCAGTTTAAGAGAATAGGATGCTTATAGTTGTTTAGAATATTATTAATTTATATTTTGTTTATGCTAAACTCAGATAATTTTAATTTTTAAAATGGCATGCGTGCTATTGTAAGTTTCATCAACCAAATCCCATTTAAATTTTGTTACTTTCTCGTAACAGATTGATATATTTTTTAACGTAATCAAGTTATTAATAACAATCAAAATTTATATGGACAACTATATTTAAAATGAATTTTTGTTTATTATTTATTGAGAAAAAGAAAAGAATGATAAAAAATTTTCCTAAAAATTTCAGGTGAAATTTGAATATGTGCTAAATTATACACATTTTATAAAGATTAATATCACTTGTTTGATAAAAATTGTATAAAAAATCTTAAAGTCTAAAAATATAAATGCTATGAACATTTCTGGGAAAACTAATTATCTTTCAATAAAAAATATTTAAGCAACAGTTACGTTAAAAATTACGGTACATTGTCTCTAAAAATAAAATGTTTTTTATTGTGTTCTTATATTTTCCAAAAAATACTTTCCAAGAAAATTTTAAATTTCTGCAATATTTATTTGGCAATTATTGATATTTGTAGATTTCAGTGATCAACATGTGCAAACAAAGTGAAAACAATATCCACTAGAGAAATAAAAATATAATTAGAAATAAGTTAAACAGCGTAAAGCATTTCTTAGAAATCATAAATAAAATAATTAAATTTGAAAATAATAAAGTTAAGGAAAAACATTTTAGTGCTGATCTGTATGTAGAAAAGTTGTAAAAGATATTTTTTTATCATAAAACAAACCTTTTCAAAAGAATTAAAAATAATAGAATAGCATAATTGTGTTAAATATTTCAAAAAGGTGAAAATATCTCGTCAAATAAAAATATTTGCTTAATTTATGCTGCAAATTTTTTCTCGTTTATATGAAAAATTACTTTTTCATATAACCATATTTCAATTTCATAAATAATTTCACAAAGACAACATTTCATGCAAAAGGAACAATTCATAAAAAAATAGTAAAATACAGATTTTACAAAAATTTATTTAATAAATATAGATATTTTAGCATTTTATACAATATTTAGGCTTTCCCCTGAAAAAGGTTTGATTATTTTATATACTGTTTAAAATGGATTTCGAACTTCTATAAATACTCACATTTAATATCACAGTCAAATCGATGAACTATTGAACATAATTTTATGAAATGTGATACTCTTATGACTTTAATTTTGTCCACTAATTACGAAAGTAAAGGCTTAGCATAATTTGTATTCAAAATGTGAAGTATGATTTAGTATAGTTTTCACACACATTCAAATGTCATTCACAATAAATTTAATTTAAGCAATGTAACATTTAATACGGAATCTTTCTTGATTCAAGAATGAAGACATGGGAAGGACTGAGATTACAGAAAGCATATTTTTGGCGTCATATTTCCTTTTTTTCTATAATTCAACAATTTATTTTTTTAAATAATATTCACTATTTATTTACATTTTAGAAACTTTATTGTATCATTCCATTTAATCTTGAATTTGCTGTTTTTTCCAACTTAACTCACATAAGAAATCCGTTGTAATGCTGGTGAAAGGAGTTCAGGCTTCATTATTTAATAAATTCTTAACTAACGAAAAAATTTAAATAATTTATATATCAATTATTTAAATTATTCCTCTATGTTTAAATAAATAATAGCTGCAACAGTAAAAGTAAACCATATTCATTTGAAGTTATACATCATATTTCTTTATAATAAATTTATTTTTATATAATAATCTTGAATTAACCATTTAAAATTCCTTCATTACTTTAAGAAATGGAATTTCTTTTTTATTTAATACTTTCGGTAAATGTTTTTAAATTAAGGAAATAAAATTAAGAAATGTTTTTCATGGTGATAAACGAAACAAATTCTTGTTAAATTCTAATTTACTCAATTAAAAAAGTTAAGTTTAGTGTAAAAAATTGGAACACTACTTTAAAATATTGAAAAAATAAACATTAAATGAAATAATTAATTTTTATTGACTTTGCAATAATTAAGAGTGATGATTAAGTAGGGCATTTCACAATGAATATCATACACACAACAGAAAATCTTTTTCTTGCTTCTATGTTTGTAAAGTTTCAAATAGCTTTCTTTCGACATAGTGTAGGTATATAACAGCATATCAAATAACTGTTGTATTTTGTTAGCCACTATGGATAAATAATAATAAATAAAAAATATTTCTATTATTTATAACTGATTGTTAGGAGACAATTAAATATAATTGTATAGTCTCCATCTTAAGGAAACAAATAAAGATATACAAGTTTAACAAGAACGTTTTGCCATTTTCGTGTTGCCATTGAATAAAATGAGAATAAATAAAAAATTAGTACTTTATGTGGTTGTCTCACCGATTAGTCGAGATTAAGAATATCAGTCATTATAAAAGCAGGCCCACCGCTCACATTTATGAATCATAACTCGTACAATATCTAAGAGAAATGTCCTAGGAACTCGTTTGCTTTACGACTTCAAGTGAGCTTATGTATATGAAGTCACTGAATATGTCAATCGCTTGAGGATAGTGTTCTGAATAAATGCATGGTAAGTCATTAGTTTCACAAACTCATGTCGGGAGATTAGTCCCTCTGTTACCACCAAACCTATGATTTGTGTCTGATGGACTAGTCGTTAAGTGGTTCACTATAATATGCTACCAAATGGTCACTGCAGACATGTTCTCGTATCGATTGGAGCGTGGGCAACAGGCATTACAATGAAAAGAGCCAGCATTGGTTAATAGCACGGGTGTATTGTTGTTGACTGATAGCATGAGGCCACTTTTCACGCGAGTGGCCAAGAATAAAATACAGCGACTTGCTTGGGATATTTTGTAAATTCCTCCTTATTCACCTGACCTTACAATATTAGATTATCACCTCTTCCATTCCTTGAACAATCATCTTCATGGAAAGTTCTTCACTAATGAAGCAGACTTGTGTCAAGCACACATGGAACTTTTTGCGTTCAAAACCCTTGAGTTTTACAACAAGGGGATTACATAACTGGAGAAAGTGCTCCACATTCCTATTTCAGACTTACATTTAATGATTAATCATTATATTTTTGTTTTTTATTGTGATTTAAAATAGATTTACTTACGAATTAAAATGAACATATTTTCTTTTATAATATTAAAGAATCTTTCTTAAAATACCATGCAATCCACTAATAATTTTTTTCAATACAGATTTTAATGAATTCTTTTTATCTTAATAGTACTTAGGCTTCATATTTTTTTCGTTTTGATTACATTTAAAAATTTCTCAATTTTCAACGAAATTATAACTTTACCTTGGTTACTTTTAATCATCATCCAATAAAAAATTACTAATGTGATTAAAACTATATAACACACAAATGTGAGTTCAGAACATTTACGAAACACGCTAATCATAAGTCAACTATTTAATCTCTAAACGAATGTCAGAGTTATTTGTTTAACTTCATAGAGTATTTCATTATGTCATTCAATAAAATTAATAATAGTCATATTGTTTATTTTAAAAAATTATTTCTATTTATATGATTCGCTGTTACTCTCTCATAAATATGTTCATATCACTTTCATTCAATGAATATTTAAATATTTATTTATATGCTTTATTTCTTAAATCTAATCAATAATCGAGATATTTAATATCAATGACGAATATTAATAAATTAATAGTGTGAACCCTTCGAATTTTTTTCTTGCAACAACCTCGTTCATAATAAAAATTAATTAACATTTTATTTTTATACGTTTGGCAACGCAATGTTATTCATTGATTTAATCATTGTAACTAAGCTCTTTGATTGACTACTGAAACTTACAGACTTACGAAATAATATATATTCATTTATTTTGTATATTCCATTTTTAAAAGCATAACTTAATAGTAGAATTATCAATATATTTAAAAAGGCATTCATAAATCTTAGAATTTATTTTGTATTTGTTTTGAAATGTCTCTTAAAACAAATTTCTATGAATAAGCATATGACTGAACACATAATTCCAAATCCCCAAATGACTATAACTCCTATTATATTTTTCAGTTCTAATGGTTCTAAATCATAATCATTTTCTTTATAACTAGTGCAGAGACGGGACTTCTCAAATATTGACTTCAACCATTTACCTGGAATATCCCCAGCAATCAGTCGAGTGAGTCTGAAATAAAACATGAATCAATTAATACTAACATAATACATTAAAGTAATACAAATATTTCAATTAGTTGCATGATCAATATCAGGAAGATTGAAAATGCAATTAAATGAAAGTTCAATTTAAATATACATGCAAAGTGACTTGTCATCTTACTATCTCCACTTTAAATCAGAGAAGAGAGGAACAGAATATTATACTGAGATATTCTTAACCTTCTTAAATCTTTTATTGAATTACAATATTTATTATTCAGAAATATTTTTCATTTGTACATTTTAATTTTTCTTGCATATTTTTTCGAAAAAGGGTTTTTGCAGAATTATCTCACAAAGTATATGTGAAATTTTAAAAACAGAGGAATAATATATAAACGTAGCAACATCATATTTTTGAATCATTCCATTATGATCTGTATTTGGAATGAGGTGAAATTTGAATCATAATACTCTTTTAAACTAAAAATTTTTAAAGCTCTATTTAAATTTCCTTATTAATATATTTTCGAAACACAATTTAAGGAACTTTATTTATTCATTCGAACGTTTTGAATATTTCTCCTAAACATAAAAAATACTTTTCAGAAGAATATTTCTGATAAATTATTTACAAAATGAATTTAATTAAATGAAATTAAAACAATAATTACCCTTCATTAAATTTCCTACGAAATGAAAAAGGAAGAGATTTTCTTAAGGCAACTACCAAAGGAAAAGGAAAAAACTGATGTTGTGATAAATGAAAGTTACACTGCCCATACTTCGGGAAATATTTACTCAGAATAGTCTGTATAACAATTTGACCGTGAACAATGGCAACTTCACCCTTTTCTACCTTAGCTAAATATTCATCTGTAAATATATCTTCATCAACCATGTCTTCTTCGAGTTTCGTCCACAGCTTTTCATACAAAGGAATACTGGAATCCTAATCAGGAAAAATGTATCTCTCAATTAGTTGTATAGTTTCAAAAATATGAAGGACATATGGTCATATTTATTTGCAATGTATTTCAAAGAATATGGTCTAAATAGAAGAACAAAACAAAATAGGAGGTTTTCTATGATGATCTATTATTTATTTATTTATTTCGAATCTTCACTTAAAAATATAACACCTTGTTTTAATTAATAGAACTCCGGACTCTGTTAGTTTGAAGCAAAATTTTGCAAAATTGATTTAGAAAATATAAGATTTTGAATTTTTGATTTGAAAATTTCAAATTTTTCTAGCATGCTTAACCCTTCTTTGCATGATTTTTTCTTTATTGGTGAAATAAATCAAGTTGACATAATTCCTGTTCAAAATTAAAGGAAAAATGGTTTAAAAAAATCTTTGTATATATTTATAGATTAAATTTAGCAAAAAACAATATGCTAAAAATTTCCATCATCATCCAAAGTTAGATCATTAGCTTAGTACTAAATAGAAATAAAAGAGGAAAATAACAGAAACACGTGTTACAAACCTTTCTTCCACTCATTTTCAACTTTTTAGCAATAGAAACTCTAATATAATAAAACAAAATTATAAACGAAATCATACGTTTATTGCAACTACAACAAACAACGGAATGAGACAACTTTAAGCTCGTTTCACTGATAATGACACTTGTTTCTTTTTGACAGCTATGTTTCTTTTTATGCAATGGACATTATAAAGGTATCCAAACACGATCAACTTAAAGTGAACTTGTTCTTTTATATAATTTTTGGGCATTATAGGTTATGATGGAAATTTTCACCATTATTCAAAGAAGGGTTAAATTGTAATAATTAAAATCTTTCTGAATAATGGTGTCCTGTTTAAAATGTTATTCTTTCAGTCTACGAGAAGTTAATGTAATACAAATTTTAACAGTATAGGAAACTGATTTTTTCATAACAAACTCCTAAAAAGTTAGATTTTAATATCTTTCCATGAAATCTATCAGTAATGTTTATTCATCTCTAATGTAAACTTCATTAATTGTCGGTGGTTTATCTTCAAGAAACGATTGAATGCAATAGAGACAATAGCTGATAAATACCATTTGAAAACTTAATGTAATATAACAAATAAAAATGAAATACAACACAAAAAGAAAAATCTTGACAGGAAAAATAATACTGTCATTGCATTTTATTTCTAAAACAGCGTAATATTTTGTCCTTAGAAACATTGGGAAAAACTAAATTCCTGAGCAGTTCATTACATATTAGCTTAACATATATGAACATTGTAAAGTAAGATTAACTCTCACTCATATGTTTTTGACTATTTGTTTTCAAGCCAATGAATAAAAAATGCTATAATATGAATTGCTTCATTTTAAAAATAAGTAGTAAAAAATGAAATTTTATTTTCGAAAATAAAATTCTGAACCGAGCACTTCATTCCAAGCATCCGAACGGAAACTTTATGACACTTTATATAAAATTAAGTGGCAAATCATCGTTACTTAGCATTTAAAGTTTTGGTTTTCAAGCATAATAGCATCAAAATGTTTCACTCTGGTCAAAAATTTAAAAATTAACGGTTTGAAGTTCTCTTAAATTTTGAAGATTCAGTTTTTTAACTCCATTAACAACAATATGTTTGATGACTTCACAGTCTAAGGACTATTGAAGTTAAAAGTAAAAAATGTCTAATATGCATAGTATTCATGATTTTTGCTATGTATAAATTCCAATCATCCAAAAAATTTTAAAAGAGTCGGAGGAAATGTAATAACAATATCAATCTATATAAAAGAGAGATTCTAAAACAAATTTAAATAAAAAGATCAAAAACACTTTAAGAAAATGTTTCTATGGTGTTTCTTAAAATCAGTTTTTGAAAAAGTAATTAGACATTTTAACCTCATTAAATGCGATACCAAATAACAGTTTTATTCGATATTATTTTCTGATTAGTGAACTTCTATTGTAAACCCAGCTCCAAGCATAAAAATGTTACAAAGGTATTGGTCTCTAGCACAGTGCTTGCATAAATAAGAAAAGGATTGCCAAGTTAGAAAAAATTCTTTTATTGAGTAAAGGAACAAGAAAAGAAGTTCAGTAATTTATACACATATTTCAGACAATTATAAATCAAATGATAATAATGAATGGAAGCTATAAAGATAACTGTCTCTGATTGATAGATTCAATCATAAATGTAACAATGGATCAAATAGTTTAATGATGATTCGTAACGACTAAATTTCCTAATGAAACATTTTATAAATAACCTCTCTCTTAAAAAGTCTTGGTGATTCAAAAGAAACAATGTATTCTATTACCAGAATTTGCAGTCTTTTTTTGATTGCCAGATCACATACTAGATCATGTAGTCTTGCTAAAACAGAAATTTGGTCTATAAAAGTTCTATAAGCGAAATAATACTCTATTTTTAAAGTACGAAGTCCTCAATGGATGTTAATGGATTAACATCCATATGCTTTTAATGTATATTCATTAATAACAGCATATGCACATGCAATATAATCTATGACTTATATTTATTGTTCTATGCCTGAATATGGATGTTGTGAAAATATTGGGTTGTGTGAGAGAACAGTGACGTCCTAATAACTGTCATCTGAGTGATTTAATAACATAGGCAATACTGGCTGCTAGGTAATGTCATTGACGCATCTACAAGAAGTAACAATATCTTGAAATATTTTTGGTTGTCCTATAGAATAATTTCTAAAGGTATGACGTTAAATATAACTAAATTTATTTAAAGAGAAAAATAAAAAAAACTAAACAATACTAACAAATTATTAACTGCTTTTACAGTTTATTTCCATAGTTATCAATGTAAGTAAAAAGTAGAATCAAAATTAATCAAAGTAAGTTAATAGAAAGTGCAATTTATCCCATATCAATTCTAAATTAAACAGCAATGCTGTGCTTATGAATAGCATAACTTTATAATACTCGATCCGTTTCGAATAGCAATTGTTATCAAATTAATGATGTTTATTCTGTCTCCCTTCATAATATTGTTATTTTGTATTCTTTATTCTATCACTAATTTATTTCTCGAGGGTATCCTGAACATCTGCAAAGGTAAACCGCTTAGCTAAGTCATCCCTATTAAAACCACGAACTGTTGTCATGCCCTTTCCATCAACATATTGGCTGATTCATTCATTTTGTTAACCCCCATGTAGAGATATGTGATAATTTGCTATTTGAAGTATAGTTTGTAATATTGTTGAGTCTCTTAATGACAAAATTCTTTAAAATTTTATACTTTAAAATGGTAGTTGATTTCTCCTTAAAAGTGAATTTAATTGTTGGTTCGCTTAAATAGTCTATCTACAATAATATTTAGAAGCTTGTTGCATGTTTTTATTTTTCCTTTGCTATGAAATATTTATCATTTGGATAACTCATCAAATCAGACCAGCATGATAAATTTCATGGTTTAATTTTATGACTGCATTTAATTTTTGTTAACACAAAATAATTTTTAAAGTTTTCTGGTGATTACAGTCTAACTGATTGATGTGCTATAGAAGTAATAGGAATTTCGATTACTATAAGAAATTTTTATAATTAAAAACTTGGACTTCGCCAAATCCACACTTCACTTGGGAGAATTTCAAAACACCCAGGCATTGAATTTTTGAAAAAATTTACAAATTATCAACTAATCTACTGCAGAAATATACTAGTGGACATTTCTATGCATGCACATATGCTGTATATCCTTCATACGTTTGTATTATTACAAAATCAGATAGAGCAAATAAATACCATCCCAAGACTGAATTTCATAAGTTACAAACATTAATGGAATTCATTACATAATTTGATTTGCTATAACTAATAAATTCAATCATACAATGATTTTTTTGTGTGGATATTGAATAAAAATATCATAAAATATTCAATTATTTGTTTCTATAATACTATATACTTTTTTTTAATTAAATATGAGAAAATGTCCTATTTTATTTCGTCAAAAATACACAATGTTTGCTTGATAAAAAATAAAATACATAATTTTACAAAATTAATTTGTAAAAATATTAAATATGAAACTTTAAAATTAGAATACACAAAATCCCTTTAAAAATAAAAACTTACCTTTAAAACTTCCTGCAATTCAATTTCCCGCTCTGTTATTCCCTTCACATTTTCATTATTGATCAAGTCAGACATGGAATCCACTATTGGATGGGGCTTGACTATAGCTAATTTTGATACGAGTAAACTCTCAAAAACATTCATCACTAAAAAAGTAATGCCAATTACCCAGGACATTATTAGTATGGGCATTAATAAAGCAATTTTGCTTTTCTTTTTTCGCAACATCCATTTTTCTTTTGGCTCTGCAAATAAAATGTGAGACTATATTTAGTTAATAATTTTATAACTAATACAATTACATTTGAGTTAGCTTTTGTGATTTTTGTGACACATTTCCTTATTTACAAGTTCAATAACTTCATATGTCTTTTATATTTCCTTGAGGAAGGGATTGACTAAAATGATGAAATACTGTTAAAGGCAATGAGCATCATTTTCCATTTATGAAATATTTATATTCACATATTGTTTCAGGACACTTTTAATTCATTCTGAGCTATATAATAGCATAGTTCTAATATATTCTGTAGAGCTCAGAACTTTATTTCTTTAAATTCCTAAATCACATTCAAGATTTTTCATGCTATAAATTTTATAACCTATAAAATTTATAATATTTTTATTTATAATATTTAATAATAATTTATAATATTTAATTATAATCTACATATCTTTTGGGTGTTTTTTATATGAAATTTTTCAGTAGTAACAAAAAGAAAGGTGGATTTCAACTAAAATTTCTTGATTGCATTATCAGAATATTATCTTATTTATCTCTAAAATGTCTTAAGTCACTAATACTTTCATGCATCATAATAAGCTTAAAAATATTATTTTTAAATCTAAAAATTCATATAATTCAATAACAAATTTTATTTCATGAAAGTGAAGAATCTTCACTAATCATTCTATTATTTACACTTCATTTAACAATTATACTTTTCAATGGAATACAAATATTTTGCGAATATTATTATTCAATAATATTCTGATTACTTTATGAGCAAAATGCTTAAGACATTTAATGGAATTTAAATTCTTTTTATTTTTAAATTGATGTCCTAGATTTTTATTATTAAATAATATCCTCTCTGGAAAAAATTTCTTTTCTAAGTTAGTGAACATTTTTCAAATCATACGATCATTTTTAAACTTTCATTTATGAACAAATTAAAAAGTAAATAAATGTAATTAATGTATTGAAGAAACTTATATAATAATATAAAGCATAATCAAGAGTCATTTATGTTTAATGTAAATAATTAGATTTTAATAATTTCAATAAAATTTTTAACTTAGTCTTTCTGATTTGTTCTCTCAACTCTCTACTAATTCTCTACCTGGGTTACCTCGGTGTGATTCTTTTATACCGAGTTCTACCACAACATTTATTTAAATAAAACTTTATAAACTTACAAGCATCAGCACATGAACTCTTTTAAATTTAATCTAAATTTTCTGAATAATATAA
Organism: Latrodectus geometricus; assembly: GCA_026290005.1. Taxonomy (NCBI): domain Eukaryota; kingdom Metazoa; phylum Arthropoda; class Arachnida; order Araneae; family Theridiidae; genus Latrodectus; species Latrodectus geometricus. The sequence goes on from JAPDSC010025444.1 coordinate 130,440, forward strand.
AATTAAAATGCCATGATAAAAAATATATCTTTGTCTTTGTTGACATACACATATTTAAAAATTGTGCACTTCGCTTTAATCAAAAGATCTATAATTTTTAAATAGTTGTAATTTAAATAATAACTGAATCAATATTATCTTGAAAATCACAATATCTTAAGAAAAACAAAATATTATTGTTGAATTTAATAGTTTTAACGTAAAACTTTATTGGTTAATTTTTTAAGTTGATACGTAGTTTAACAAGTCAAAAGATATTTATTTTAACAATTAAAAATTAGAATATTTTGGTTACAAGGAAGTTTTTTATTAAAGTATATATTGTTTGACATAAAAATCGTAAGTTCGAATAAAATTGTTTACTAAAATCAAACTTTTGAAATTTAATAATATAATTATATTTTCAAATTTTATTCATATGGGGAAAAATATTAAGAGTGTAAAGTCTAAATAATTTCTGAATACCTTAGAAAAATTTTTAAAACAATATTATGCCTTTTCAAAACAGATTCTGAATGAAATTATATTACTATAAAAAGTAAAAGAAAATCTTCTGAATATTTTTATATCATATATTTATCTAAAATATTCTATTAATTAATCTAATCATTATTCGATTAATTTTGTAATAATTTTTATACATAAAATTTTGTAATAAATCTTTATACATAAAATAACTGGATATATTAAAATTATGACCTTTAAATAATTTAAAGAGTATACATAACATAGAAAAAAAATACAATTTTAATTACTAAGTATATTAATTGGAATACTTTCAAAATTATTTTAAATTTTCAAATGAAAATAATTTAGGATTTAAAACAATTTACTCATATTCTTTTCGCAAATGTACAAAAACACTTACGTAACATCAACAGAATTAAACACTAAAGATTTTACTTAAGCTTTCTCTAATAGTCACTGATAAATAGCGTTAACTATTTTCATTCAGTTTATTTATAAGCAAATTTTTTATCAAATGAAATCTACTCAAAGTGAATTGATTCACGTTCTTTAATTTCTTTAAACTCAAGCAATCTTAAAGGATTAAAATTAATCCTAGAAAAACGAATGCGGTGAATGCACTTTAATCTAAATCGAATCTTCTTCTTTAAATTAAAAACAAAAAAAGGTTTATTTAAAATTATAAATGATTTTAAAAATAGTTAATATTCATTGAATTTTGAAAAACTCTCATTTTTAAAAAATATATTATAGCAATATATAGGTAACAATAACATTAAATAATGTAGGAAATCTGATTAACGTTTTTCACCAAGTTAAAGGTAATCTTACCTTGGTGAAGCATGTACATTGTATATATCCAAAGGTACTGTCCAAAGGAAAATCCCCATGAATAATTTATCGATAATCTGTGAAAGAGGAGTGCAGAAGCAATCGTTATTGCCAAGAGAGATGCCCCTATGCCAGCCCAAACCTGAAATCATGTTTTAAAGTAAACATAATGAACTTTTTTATAACTTGCTCAAATTTCTGTGATTTAAATGAATGGTAAAAATTATGATGTTATAATTATTTTATGATACTAAATAAAATTATTTTCCAATCGGAATATGTATAACTTAGTTGAATTGCCTATTTTAAGCAATACTATATTTAAGTATGTTCACAAATTTTTCTCAATATCATATTTTAATACTTAAAAACATTGATATTTAATAGCATATGATTCGAGACTTATCTATGTATTCTTGCTTAAAATGAGATTATAAGTAACATGTTTTATAAAAAAAACGAGTTACATCCAAAACTTATCTAATTCAAAGGTTATATAATTATAAAATAAAAATGACTAATTTAATCCTGTCATACTTGTAATAAAACAACAACGTAGCAATTGCTAAGTTACAAGAGTACAACAAAAAACTTTATGAGAAAATATTTTTCAATAATTCATTAATTACGTACAAGATCTTATGCAAATCTTATAAGATTTGTATTTTAAAATGGTCTTATATATGAAGTTTCTCAAAGCTTCCTAATAAAGAAAGAAAAAATAGCATTTTTAGAGAATAAATTAATTTGTAAATATTAATATTTACTTATTATTTATTTATTTATTAGACATTCACTAACAAATAATTTCATATAACAATTTCTCACTTAATATTATATGATGTCTTATAAATATATAGTATATTTGTATTTTATATAACAAGATAAGGTTTCCTTATATTTCTCTAGGATATAGTATCTGTCTCTTGTAAGGCATTTTTATCCAGGAAATATTTTACATTATATAGAAAAATTCATCACATAAATATTTCAGTAAAACGTTTAATTGATACCTTTTTCATTCATGGTAAATAATAAAAACTCCATGAACTATCTAGCTCCTTATGTGTTCAAATGTCAAAATGAATTATTTTAACTTAAATATCAGATACCTTATTAAGTATAAAAAGTACTTTTTTATTTTTATACAAAAATAAAGAGTGTTTTTTTATACAAAAATAAAGAATACGCTTTATTTTTAAATTTACATTTCCTCTTTTTAAATAAGGAAAAAGTAATATATATTATTTTTAATTTAGAAATGTATAGTATTATTTTCAAAAAATGTTTCATTTATTTTAGAAATTCATAATTAATTTCAAATTAAAGAAAATATTAAAATATAAAAAGTACTTTCTAAAAATTAAAACTAAAAGGCCAAAATACTCAGAAATCTTTCAATTTTCAGTTAAATTGATCAAACTCTATTCAATTAAAACAATAAATAATTTGAAATTATATTTTTATTAAATTTGCCTTGCTGTGTAAAAACCATTTTTAACTGACATGATATTTTAAAGACATTTACAAACCATTTTGATGTTACTTTATTACTAGCATTTATTGTATAAATTTTTGATATAAAAAATTTAATAACTGTAATTTGAAACACTTTCTATTTATTAAGGATTTTTTACTTTTGTACAGGTCGTACAAAAACATCAAAGAATTTGATGTTAAAATAATATAATAAATATTAACTGATTAATAAATTGCTTTAATACATTCCTGTTATTAATTATTGAAAGGGGTTCAATTTTTGATAGGGTTCAAATTATTGATAGGATTCAAAGTATAAATAAAATCACAAATCATCAATTAATACTAAATTATAATTCTGTTTCTAATGAATGATTAATATACACTTTGAAATTATTACGCATTATGTACCATTTTATTATTATATATCAAAATTAAGATAAGATCGATTATGACTTTGCAGTTTTTGATAATTTTGCATGCATACACACACACACATATATAAGACCTATTATAGACTACAACTGAAGACAAAAATGAAAAGCACTATTAAGATTAAATACCTTGAGATACGCATATAAAAATTGTATAATGTGTGCCTGTGTCCTATTTATTCTATTATCTCAATATATCAGGGGGTGAATCTCTAGTCTGTCTCTGTAAAAGTGCAAAAAATTTTAAATCTGAAGATTTATTTCTTGTGATTAATAAACATCATGCATATATATATATGTGTGTATTAATTCATTTATATATATGTAATAAACCATAAAATAGATCACATTCATATAATAGAAGAGGTCATAAACGTAAAAACGTAAGAAGGAAAATTCAAGATATTTTTATGGTACCAACTTCTTCAAGATTCACTTATATATTGAAATTGAATATCTGCTTTGTCTCTACAAAAGAGTGAGTTCTAAACTTTAAGGCTAGTTTTTAGGATTGTTTGAATGCTTTATGTTATGCTTATATTCACAATTTCTCTTTTTAAACCAGGCTCTTCCTTAGTTACTCTTAGGTACTAATTCTCAATGCAATGCATTTAAAAAATCATGGTTGTACAATAAAAAGTGTTAAATATATGATTATCAGCAATACTTTTTTCTAAAAATTCTGTAATCGAACAAATAAAATATCACTTATTTAAAGACTTTTTAAAAGGTTTTTAATCATACGAAATTAAAATCTTAAACATGGAAATATATATAAAAATGTGTAATGCAGAGCTTAAAATTATGTTAAAATACTAAAGTGTACAAATTAAAGACTCTCTGAATATAGAAATAACTGTATTTTAAAACATTATGAATATATTTATATACTTACATGTATACATTTAATGTTTTAAAATATCCTTAACTTAATAAAATAAAATTTTATTGACTTAAAGAACGTTACAGCCAAATTTTTATCAACAAATATATTTACTAAAGAAACATTTTTCTCTCCTTTAGTGCATTATTATAAATAAAATTTATACTAAATAATTTATTTTATGACAGTTGTGAATTACATTCATAAAACAAATTACATTTATTTTATGAATGTAATCCAACTGTAAATGACAATCTTCTGAAATTCTTACCAGCGGTTCAAGAACACTAAAATAAAGAAAGAAATCTCCTTCTTCTTTTTCTTTACCAGACAAAAATGTAAAAGCCTCAGTTGATATAGAATCAGTATAATAGCTCACTTCAGCATATTCTGCGCTTGGCAATAAAGGGTTGACAATAGCATCTACTTCCTATGAAAATACAAATTAAATTAAGTTTTTTTTAACAGCTTACCTTCAGTTTTCAATGGTTTCAAAGAGAAATTGAAAGGAAATCTCTAGAAAGTATTCAGCAACTACAAAATACAATATTAAATATTGAGTGCTTTGATTAAGTTGGTAACGTAGGAAAGAACTTTTATACGTTTATTCATTATAAATCCTCATATTTTCAAATATTCATACCATTTAGTGTCAATTTTAAAATTAGCAACTATAATGGATATTATTCGTTGATAGATGTAATACGTTTTTGAGTTTCAGAAGCATACTTGATTAACACAACTGTAGATGTATGCATGAAAACATAAAACTAGTTTAATTTAAGTAGTTAAACGTAATAAAAAAGATTAATAATTTTGAAAAAATTTGTATTTGGCAATATTCTAAATATTTATTTTTAAGCAGTTCCCTTTAAACACTGTCCTCCAGTTTGTTTTCGAAAGTTGAGTAGTTAATAGAAAAGATATTATTGTATATGAAGATATTTTCCCAGAGCAAAATTATGCTTAAATATCTTCTGGTATCATTCTATTTTACTTCTCAAATCATATTTTTTGCAAAAACCTAAATACCCAGTATAAATGCTAGCACAAAGATTCATTTATCAAATTAGCACAACTGATAAAATTTGAATAAACAGTTTTTAAGTTTTAAATATTAAATTTTAAAAAAAGATTAATTTTTATATAGGAATGTTAACACTAGTTCATTATAGTTAGAAACACCAGAAATTAAGCTACAGTTTTTGTGTTTCTGTCTTATACAATTAATTGTATCTATGTACATTAATAAGAAATTTGTTTTTGAATTTAATAATACGCGAAATAAAATTTAATGTTTATTGACATTATTTTACTACGATAAAATATAAAAAAAATTATCTGGTATTTTCAAGTTGCGAAAGTTCTGGTTTTATGAAAGCTGAATATTTCTGTCAGTAAGTGCTGATATTTTTATTTGAAATTGCAATTAAAACAGTTTTTTATTCATTATTAGCAAACCAAAAGTTGCCTTAAGCCATGGTAAATGTATAACACAAAAGTTAAAGGGCAGCTTTAAGCTATGCGTTTTTCGATATTTTTTCATTATCCAGTTTCCCAATAACTATGATATGTGAACTCTTTCAACAAAATAATATAAACTAGACAATAATTTTAAACCTATTCTGATAAGATGAAATAATTTGTGACTATAACGTTCAATGGTATTTGATATCATGTATATATTTAGCCTCTTGAATATAACATTTTATTAAAACATTTCCTTTCTTAATCTTTTTAAAAACAAATTTTGTAAACATTCATAACAACAAACAGAATCATGTAGTCTCAAATTATTTTATTTAACTACAAAGGTAGACAAAATATTGCTAAAGCCGTCCTTTATAGATAGATAAATAGATAGATATGAGCATAAAAATTTCGTTATTTCTGTTGCCAAGTTTTTAAAAGTTTTTTTTAATATCATTTGCTATAACTAATTTCTTTTATCTTCCATTATGAAAAAGTAAACTAAGTAAATTTAAAATCATATTTTACAAAAGTGAGATTACCCTTAATTGAAGGTTAACTTTCTATAATAGTTTTATTACTATAATACTTTCCCACTGGACTTCAAATAACACTGCAGATTTTTTTTCATAATGTGAATCAAAAATAGCAAATATTTTCTTAAAAACACTAAATGAGTGAAACTGAACATACATTCCTGTAAAGCATTCCGCACATCCCAGTCCAGGTATTATTTTCCCAAGTGCCAAATTTATCTTCTGGTTCTCTAATCCAAGTGGCACTGCAATAACAAATCATTTAAATAGCTTTATTAAATTTTCCTAAATAAGATATTTATATCCAGAAAATAATTTCACATTTTTTCGAAACAGAAAACCATTTCATCAAAGAAATGCAACATTAAATACATACATTATCATTCATTTCATAGAAAACCTAATAAAAGTATATATATTCTCTAAATAGTGAGATTGAATCTTTTGAATAAAATAACTATTATCTGAGAAAACATTTTAAATATTTTCTCAGAAATCGGAGCAAATATTTCTTAGAAATATAGACTTCTGAAATGTTTTACATAAATAACAGTAAGAATAAATCCTAAATGTTAAGAAATAGTTATTTTTTATTAAAATATTGTATAAAAATATACATAAGAAAATTAAAATTTATTAAACAATAAATGCTATTTCTTGATGAACAAATTAGTAATTCACTAAAAATCAGGTTATAAGTTTTATTACTCCCACAATTTAAACTAAAAAATTTAAACAATTTTACTATGCAATTTCACTGTCCTTTTGATTTTCAAGGAAAATGATTTTTGCGTTTTACTTTTAATAATAATCACATCTGTAGAAAAGTTTAAGCTATAGAATTCTTTGCATATTAATTTAATTTAGTCTAAGCTTTTTTAAAATAAAAATTCCTGCAACCACATCACATTTTTGTTTATTTTGTAAGCAATAATTTGATTTCCGTGATATTAATCTTCATATATATTACTGTTCTATACGACTAAATATCATACAAAATAATATTATTTTACTGTTAATAAAATAACTATAACTTATTTAATCCTTGTTGTGCAAATAACGTTGTCTAAATACTTACTTTAAGTTCATCCATTTAATGAGAGATTCAAATATTGGGGGCATGAACCCTCCCAAAATTTCTTGGCCATCATCAGATTGAGTAATTTCAACATGAGGTGGTAACTGAAAAAATGATAAAAAAATCAAATATAAAATAATAAATGTAATATATAATGCAATAAATTAAAACTTTATAATAAAAAATTAGAAAATTTAAGTTTTTTTCATAAAAAAAAAATGTATCTTAGAAATGCAAAAATATCATAAAAATGCTTTGATGTATCGATTTCTCATAAAAATGCACAGAAACATTTTTTAAATTTAATATTTTACATTAAATACATTAAATTTACCATGAAGCTATGTTAGTAAATAACTTGCACATATATTTAAAATTAAACTCACACTTGTTTTTTTTTAGAAATAACATTAAAATTAATAACGAATTTATTCTGAACATATTGAATGATCGAATATTTCTAAGCACATTTATAAAAACTATTTTTGACAATCTTAAATTGAAATATAAGCAGAATCACATTAATAATTTTAAAATGAAATTATAATCATTACTTTAAAATACTTAGTTCTCTATTTCAAAATTGTTCTTAAAAATTCATAAAATTCTTGAGAAATAATTCAATACGAATGTGTTTGTTAAATAAAATACTGAATTAAACTTATAGGATAAATTAATAACACCTCATGTAGAATTTATAACCTGTGAGAAATATAAAATAATAAAAAAATAAATTTCCCTAATCTAAATTTCTTTTTTATGTCATTTTTTCAAGAGAAAATTTTATTGTTGTAAATAGTGAAAAATTCTTTTATATTGCAGTGATTATGCAGATTTGCTGTAACCATAGTTGGTTGATTGGTTGGGTTTTATGGCGCAAGATCTTGCTGTAACCATAACTGATATGAAATTAAAAACAACTCATAATTCAACTGATCAGGTAAATAAATGTTTTTCCATAATTCACAGTAAATCTATAACTTACAAATAAATATTAGTTTATTGGCTTCTCAGATAATTTCAAATCTCTGAATTAGCCTCCAGAAGATTCGGGTGAAATTGACTATCCCTTATGAAAAATTTTAATAAATGACATTGATTAAATGATACTTTAAAAATAGTTATTCATATGAAAGAATTAAATCACAACATCAATCCTCCTGAGATTTTTTTCTTACTGCAGTCTCCGAGTACTGGGTAAAGTCATTTCTTTATGATTGACAAATCAAATCAAATAAATAAAAAACAATACTAAAAAATACAATTTAATTAGCTATACATTAAATTGCAAGTTACGCAGCAGTGTTACACAATTATTTTTATTGCCTATTATTCGATCTGTTTTAACAGTCAAATAAAACCATTCAATTCCGAAAGTGATAAACATAATTAACTGAACTTTAATATTAAACTTTTCAAGTATGCAAATTCTTACCAAACATTAGAGAAATATGATACCCGTTTCTGTGTAACAAAAATAATCATATCCTCTTTAAAACTTTTAGATAAATGTTTAATCAAAAAAACTGTCATTAATTAATTTTAAACAAAAACATTTAAATTTTATCATCTTATTTAAATACATAGCATTCAACAATATAGAAGTTAAGAACACAATCTTTTCATTTTGAATATCTTGTTTAATTTTTAAAAAAAACTCTGCATTCAAGTAAATTATAATACACTCACCGAGGCATAAGCAATTTTAATATTTTTGATTTCTTCCATATCTAATATAGTAAAGAAAATATTTAAATACTTCAAACACAAGTATGTATTTGAAATTTCCCTGAGAATAACAAACAATCATAAGTTAATTGGATAGAAGATTTTTATACCATACTTCAATTTCGAGTATTTTCATTTTACATCTTGTTTCCCAAAATCGATCTTAATAATATCTACCACATATATGCTGTTTTCATTCTTATTATCAACAACGGGAAATATTTTCTATTGGTTTATATTTTATTCATAAAACAATTTTTTATTAATTTGATTATTAACTTGGATTAATCAATACATAATTCTAATGAATAAATACCGTTTCGCCAAATGTTTCGTTTGAATAAACTATGCATACAAAAAACATTTTAAATTCAATAATGAATTCAGAAATGAAGTCTCCCTCTCTTGAAAAATAAATAATTAAATTCTTATTTTTTATGGAAATTTTTGTCGTTTATCCAGTAAAAATGTCTGTATTTAATATCCCTGTAATTATACTAAAGAAAATTACATTCACATATTTTATACTCTGTTTTGTTTTTTTTTAGATTACTTTCAAAACACAAAAAATTAATTTTTAAACAGCACTATTCATATATGTGTATAACAGTTAAAGATATAAATTTAGAATACTTTTATTTTTTGTCACTTAAGACAACTTTTTTAAGTGTTCACTTTAGTTAAACGACCGCTGTTCAAACACTAGGCATGTAATAAGGTATTGTAATAGATTAAAGTTCTAAATTCACGAAATTGCAAATTGCAAGGTTGCTGCAGGTCGATAGTTTATCATATAAAAAAAAGCAAATTTCTAGATGCACCCAGAGCACAAAAAGTTTAAAAACCACTCTTTTTGAGAATAAATCTATAGAAAAATTATTTATCCCCTAATTTATCTTTTCATTATTATTAGTTTACTTGTTTAGGTGATTATTTATTTATGGAAGTTTAAAACAAATCACATATAATTTAAAATAAACCATTTTTTAATAATATAAACCGGTTTATTTTAAATTATACGTGATTTGTTTATATAGTTATAAAATATTAATAAGCTAATATACTAATATACTATAAAATAATAAGCTAATATACTATAAAATATAAATAAGCTTATATACTTATAAAATTATTTATTGAAATATAAGAAAGTGTGTGCATAAATATATATTTCTTTTCCTAATTTATATAATTCCACAGTAATTTATTAAGCTTCATAGTGTCGATTATTTCTGTATACAATAAAATTGACTTAAATGTAAATAGTCAAAATAACTTTCCTAAATTATAAAATTATATAAAAAAAAATAAAAAATTTTTAATTTAGTCCTATATAAAATCTTTATTTATAAGGGATAAAATAAAACATTTTATTAAAATTTGTATTAAAAATGTAAATAAAAATAATATTTAATGATATAAGCTATGATATCTTTAAAAACTAATATATTTTAAGTAAAGTAAATAACTGCTCATGTATTATAAATAAGACATTTCAATACTATTTAATGTCAGATAATTAGCCGTTAATGTTGAAAAAATTTTAATTTTGTTTTCACACTAATATAGTTGTTTAAAAAAAATTTATTGTTCAGTTCATTTATTCTTTAGCACTCTAATTTTAAGGTAATTTTTAAGAAAATACAATGGTCTATGATTTATTTAGTTATGGTGTAACCGAACTGCTTTCTAAACTTAAGAATTTGACTATAATAATTTCTTTAGAAAACCCAATGCTCCTTCTTATGTAATTTATCATCATAGGTTTAACAAATTTCATATCATCATAAAACATTTGAGAGAAATATTAAAAGTATAAATTTCTGTTGGTAGAAATTACACAATCAAGATTTCTCATTAAATCTAAATACAGTCTTATAAAAACGTTTAATTTATCAGCTTTAACATTTCTTGGAAAAACAGGTTATTCACACCATTCTGAAAATATCTCATCTAAAATATATGACAATTACTTTTTCATTTTTATAAATTAACTTTTAATATTAGAATAGTCATAAAAAGTAAAACCAATTGCAAGAATTATAATGGGTTCTACTTTAAATAGTAGATGTATTTATGTGTTTACTAAACTAAACTTTTTATTAATTTTCAATAACTTGTTGACCAGTAAAAATGTTTATTTCCTCCGTTTATGTTCGTGTATAAATGTTAATACAAAAAGCTTCATTATCATATAAATTAAATCAGGAGAAACGAACTTTGGAACTCGATGTAGGAAAAAAACAATACTTGATATGAATAAAAACATGAAGAAGCTAAATTAATGTGTTTTTTAAACGTGGCAAGTAGAATATTAAATGAATATGTTCCATTTTCAATAAGGAAAATATTCCCAAATTTTTTTTCAAAAACATTATTAATTTTTACAAACAATTTACATATGTTGATTTTTGAATGAATTTATGCATTAGTTAATTTTTCCCAAAATATTATTTAAAAAACGATTTTGCGAATATTATTTACATAAATGGATAATTTTAATTTTCTAATTTAACATTAATACATTTTCAATTTTAAGTGATAGTTATTTGATATTAGATTCAAAGATTCTTAAATTGTTCTTCTTTATAAAATTCGATTGTCGATTTGAAGGATCTTACAACAATAATTCGTACAAATACACCAGTAATATATTATACTAGTATATCATCACACACACAAAGCAGGTATCTATTTCCAGTATATATGTCAAACTTCTAATATCACGGTGTCTTTTTCATTATGAAACATTTCGGAAGAATAGAACTAGATATGTTATTTCGCAAAAAGCTGCTTAAAACTGTTCTGTATGCTTTGCAGACATTCTGCGCTTCATTTAACTGCTGTCAACAGAAGAGGCATTTTAGTCATCTGAGTAAATATTTTTGTCTAAGAGGGAATGTATATTTGCTCTATTGGTTGTTTAGTGATGGTATTTGGGTAACTAAGTTGACTAAATTAAGAATGAATATAGATATTGCCTGATGAGTTTTGGTTTGTTTTATAGAGATTTTTAAATTGCTTATATGCGAACATTAATTATATTTTATCTAACAAGCAGAAAGGAAATAAGGATCTCTTATCATAAGGAATGTCTTTCAGATAGCTAAAATAATTCTACGTTCTGTCACCAGAAACCCTCAATTTTCTAATAGTTACAGGGATATCAAAACTTACATCCTATTCTTTGTTTGTTTGCTAAAACAACAATTGACAGTTACATTTCCCTAATAGATATGCTCTGATTTACACTACTCAATTTGATACTAATGTCTTGAAGAAAAGACTTCAGCATAGCCACCTCATACCTCATAATATTGATCTTATTCTCATCTTAGGACCTATTGATCCATAAGGTAAAGTTTTTTTTTTATTATAGAATGCATTGTTTTATCCCCAAAATCCTATCCCAAACTTTATGAAATTGGAGTTATATTATGGGAACAATAAACATTGTTACTTTTATTTTAAATTGACTATTAAAGAAGGGCTTTAATAAAGATATAAATTCATTAATAATCAAGTGTATATCATTTTAATAAACAAATAATAAGTGACTCTTTTGAACTTATTTTAAAATACTCAATCTCAAAAAAAATATATTAACTGTTTATTTGAGTTATTTGCTTTTATTAACAAATGCTTAGTATTTAAGAATATAAATAAAGAAGTATAAAAAATAAATGTTAATATTTGAAAAAAATAAAAAATTATCTATAATATATTGATTTGTTTCAATCAATATAAGAAAATTGTACAAAATTTCTTCCTTGATTATATTTTAATGCTTATTTCCGTAGCTTCAGCTTAGATGATATCCATTTAGTAACAATATGCTATAAGATTATCAATACAACAAAAAAAACATAAACTACACTATATAGACATCTTAAATTTTACGAATTTGTAAATGTGACACGAAATTATTGAAAAAAATGAATTTTTATGACCCTTAATTATTGCCTTGGAAAGTAAAAATCTTTTTTGCACCGAATTTGAGCATTTTCATGAACCCTTTTAAAATTTGTCTCAGATTTCATTATAGAACACTACGCATTATAAAAAATGTGTATTTTCAAATGCAAATCATCCATTTTTTTACTATATGCTTTAAATATTTACTTAAAATTTTAATTTTTATGTTAATTATTATTATTATGTTATTTTCTAAATTGAATTTTTACTAGAAATTCTATTAAAAAACATTGTAAATATTCCTAAGCGATGTAATTCTACTTTTTGTTGCTCTAAAATTAATTGTTAGAAATATTCTTTTCAGATCATTAGATTAATTTTAAGGAAATTATATTTTAGAAATAATTAGAGAATAATGACTTTAAAAACGATTAGCTAATGAGAAGAAGCATTAAAGAAAAGCGCATTTTATTTTTGCAATAAATAATGAAAACTTATAACAGAATATTCTTGTTGTCACAGAAAGACTACTATATAATAACTAGTTGTTTGAAATACATGAATGCAGAATATTAACTTTCATTTTATAAATTATTGTGGCTTGAATTTTAAAACGTTTCGTGTCTGAACCCAGACAGTATTGGCAAATACATGTTTTCCACTATTATTAGTGTCTTCAGCATTCATTGCCTTCAGTAATATAAGTAGAATGTATTATGTAGAACATGTTTAATATTTATGTGAAGACTAAAAAAGCTGAAATTTTACTTATTCAATTATTATTTATAATAATGTAATGAAAAAATAATGATATATTATTAACTCATTCAATTTCATTTTTGATGAACAGTTGAAATTTATTAAACATCATGTATATTTCTATGGAAGGTATAATATAGGAAGATATAAATAATTCATAGGTTTTCCTTACATTTTATAATTTTCTTTTATGAATTAAAACTGTAAATAAAATAATAAACCGACTTAAAAACAAAAATATTAAAGTTAGTATATATATATATATATAAAACTGATGTGATATTAATTCAAAATGCAATATTTCTTTTATTATAATTATTTTTATTATTACTTTTTTATTTTATTACTTATTCTATTGTATTTATTAAGTATTCAAAAATATAGAATGCTGTAAAATTTTGTGTGCATTAAATAATTACTGTGTATAAAGTTGCAACAAAAGAAAACTTTTTACAACTTATTTAAAAGCAGTAATTATACATTACTTTCTAAGCTAACTAAGGTGTATCCAATTGCTCAAAGGTTGTACCCATCATGATAGAGTAATATAATGCTTTGATTGTGAACTCAGTCCATTATAGCCATATATGTGATATTGCGATTGATATTGGAAAATAATATTTATCTCTAATGCACAACCAATTAATTCCATACAAAGATTGACTGTGCTTGTTTGCAAATCAGGATTTACAGTTTCTATTATTTTGTCTTAGTAAGAATGCATTCCAATTTTGTTCAATATCATTTTAATTGATTCAAATTGGCTCAAAACCTCATGGATGAATCAGAATTTTTTTCTGAAACACAATAATAGAATGTAACTGTCTCAAATATATAAAACTACACAATTTCTCTCTCATAACTTATTGCAATATGTAAGTATCTCATTACTGGACAGGGACTTCATTGAGATATTGAAAAAAATGACTGACTGAAATTGAAGTTCTAATACAGAATTGGGTTGGTGTGCATTTCATGGAGAAGGAGGAAAGATATTTCTATACTCAGTTTGAAGAGTTATCGACTCTGTGATGGCTGATGACCACTCAAAAGTCAAATTAAAGTGATGCCAGATTTGTGTGCAGATAATCAGAGATATCATATTTTTTACTGTTTTTTACTTGTGACTTGACGTTAAAAATATTCTTAAGTGATTCCAGTTTATGTTTCCATGCATCATAGAAAATTGCTTTACCTTCATATGTATATATTTGTTTTGATAATAAACAAATTGTTCTTTTCTTATCACTTCTGCGTTTCAATAAGAGTGGTATTTATCAGTTTTTCCCTTTTCTAACCCTTATTGCTTAACTTTTGAAAAGGAATCTAAAACACTTATACTATAAATTAAATTTACCTTCAATTTTTCAATAACACAACTTCTTTAATGATATTTTTTATTCTCAAAACATCATTAATAATTAAAAGAGTTTAATTTTAATAGTCATTTTATTACCTCAAGTTAACATTAATATGTAATAGTTCTTACAAATAAAAAGCACTTGATTTTCAAAAAACCGAAACATTTTATTAATAATGATTGTTTAAAATTCTATAAGAAAAATAAATATGATTATTTCACTCTTTATCATTCATTAATTTATTTTATATAATCATTTCATGCATCTATTACAAACATAAATTTCAAAAGCTCAACTTAAAAGTACTTAGTTGCAATAATTATCATCATAACCATCTAAATTCATCTGTTCTAATACAAGGTGAATTCATCTTATAACTAAACACTTGATTGGGATAAATGTCCTTTTTCTATTTCTATCTAAAATATTTAACAATATTTTGATTAAAAATGTCAAATTTTTTTCTAAAATTTAGAGACAAAGTGTGATAATTAAATTCATATAAGGTGTTTCAAACACATTTGTAAATTTATTTTATTTCTTCTTTAAAGGACAAGTAGTTTTAGAAATGTTTTTGATCATTTTATTTTTAGAAAAAAAATAATTTCATTTTGGCAACTTTCATTTTATTATTGCTAAATTGAAAATATTTAAATATAATGATTCTTATAAAATGCTAAATAAATTATTTAATTTGTTATAATACTAATAACATTAATTAACAATAAGTTAATTTACAACAAATATAATGTACCCACAAGTCTTCAATTTGCGAATAAAATTTATTTAAAGCGTTAATATTACACATTTTTATAACTTCTGTTTAATTTTTTATCTAAACTAATTACATTATTTCAGATGTAAAAAATTTTCTAATGAAATAAGGAATATATCTTACATTATTTCCATTTCATATTAAAAAACAGTGATTGTAAATGACAATCTAGAGCACATTTCTAAAATGTTTGTACTCAATTTCATTTATTATTCATTTGTTGAGGAAAACTCTTTGTCTGAATAAATTATTAACCATTTTGTTGAATGACAATAAGAATTTCTGAAAACAAATATGTATTTGCAAAGAATATTAGACAAATTCGTTACTTAAAATTACTTTTCAAAAAAAAAACCTTATTAATTTTTGATTGAAATTTCCATTATATTTTCTCTAGATCCATTTTATTATCAGTTTTGAAATAATATCCTTATGTGAGTTCAATAAAGAGCAGAGTTTTAATTTTATTGCGTAGAATTTACAATTTATTTACTTTCACTTTCGTTTAAGATTACTTGCTTTGTTAAACTAGCTTACAGAAAATGAAATATTTGATTTATAAATCTCTATCTCATGAATATATTTTTAAATTATTTAAAATATTCAACATACTATATTTGAAAACTTTTCATAAAAATAATGTATACAATAGTAAGGAAGAAGTTTATTTCATAAGGTAAGCAATTGTTTATTCATCTTTAAATTCCTCTTTATGCTAAAAATAATTTGTACACTTTGCTTTAAATTAATTATCTAAAATTTAATATGCTCTTATTTGCGTTTTTAATTAGATATATATGAAAATTTCAACAACCGTTAATTTAGCTTATTCTGAAAATAATTTCAAAATGTATTAATATGAGCAATAAATTTTAAAGAAACATTAAAAACAGTTTGATATTATGTTTAAAATCTTTTTAATCAATATATTAATAACGGAGTAATTTTTAAGCCTCTCATAAAATTGTATACTTTGATAATTAATTTAAGGAATGAATGTTAATAATGTATGAACTAAAATTTTTTTCCCCACCAGTAAAGCCCCTTCACAAAAAATAAGTGTTTGATTCATGTTTAGCTAATGTTTCTTTTTTTCATAAACTTATTATTTCTTTAATGTGTCATTCGAAAGCTTAGTGAAATTAAATATTAATGGATCAATTTCTTTCAGGGAAAAAGTTGCTTTTGGATGTACTCACTTTATAAAAATAATTAAAAATTAATATCATGAAGATAAAGATATCAAGAACACCTAAAATGAGTTGTTAATTAAACTCACATATATGCTTCTATAGTTTAACATTTCAGCTACACTTTTTCATAATTTCTAAATAAAAATAATTTTCATATTTATAAAAAATACTTATCAAAAATAGGAAATTTTCGAATATGCGACTAAACTGTTTATAACATAATGTATTCGCAGTGAGGTTTTGTTTTTTAAAAAGGAAATACTTGCTGTAAAAATAATTTTTATTGTTTTATTTGATATGGACCTATTCTTTGTCATGATAAATATAATTTATCTGAGTGGTTTCTATAACTGATATTACAAGATTTTATTTTTTTTAACCTTTTCTTTATTTCGTTAATAATACTTTTTAAAAATTTTCATATTAAGAGGACTATAAGTTTTGAAATACTAGATTGCTTTTTTGACAATAATTCTTCAAATTCAGCGTAATAAATTTGAAAATAAATGGATGATAACAATTCAAGTGATATCGTTTTAGTTAAAATTAAGAATGAGATTATAAGTAAGAATAATTCAAACTCTTTATTTTAATTCAGTTGAAATTACGTTGGAGTTTATTCAAAATTTCAATTGTATTAATTTAAATGGTATAAAGTTAGATTGATATAATATTATTAATTACAAACTAGAAACAAGCTCCCGATGGCTACTATTTATTTTCTGTGCAGTTCTCTACGTTTTCGTCAAAAGATACACATTTTATTTGTTTTTTGGAAATTCGTTTCTTTTTCAAAAAGTGAAATGATATTAGTTTCATTTTGAAGAAAATAGTTATATTGTAATTTACATTTTATATTTGATAAACTAAACATTTAAGTTAAAACTAAATCCTTAATGTACTTAACGTCACACATTCTTTCCAGTGAATTCTTTCATATGTTTACAAATTAAATTTCATTGTTTATTAAATTAAGGAGTCCACACAAATCATCAACAATACATTTCAAAGATATTATTTGCGAAAGATCATATTGTTTATTTGCAAATCACCTATCAAATTTCCAGCGCTTTATTATTATTTTTTTCTTAAAATACTATATATTTATTTTCATGTTTGTAAATATTTAATTATTTTAAATAATGAGTAAATATTTCTGAATTGCAAACATTTTATTGGTAAAATCTCATAAATGGCATAAATGGGTCGACTGTCTACCTTGGTCTTACAATAGAGTTCCTATCTGAGAAGGATGACTTCTTACGCCTACAGAAAATACAGCGATTTAATATGCTTTTCCGGCTAGTACAAAGTGTTTACCTCCTGTAAATACTAGTCTCAATTGATTGTCCTCAGCCTATAGTTCTAGAATTGTCCAATGACATCTCCGATCAAACTATTTCTGAGACTATATTAAAGCCTACCTGAGATCAAATGACAGATAAACCTTTGACATCGAAGAAAATCAAGAGAAGAGAAGTGATCCATGTTTTACATAGAATTAACTTAAGACTGAAATTCTAAAAATTTGTAACTTAAATATTTTGTATGATGTTATCTATTTATAATACAATTTATTTTTTACATTGCAATGTGAGAAATTTATGTATGTTTATGTACTTTATGTTTGTAATTAATATTAGTTATTTAGTTTGTAAAAATAATTAAAAAACGTTTGTTTTACCTTTTGTATTTTCTTGAATGGCAATATTTGTTCCATATATTTCATTATTTCAATATATTTTGTTATTATTGTGAAAAATTCTGCTTCCATTTATTATTTGCAATGATTTATTTCAAAACTTCTTTTGAGTTGAAATGTATTGCTAAATATAAGCATAATTTCAAACTTAATCATTGTTTAGTTTGGAGCTTATTTAAGTTATTAAAAGGAAAGTATTCAGTAATTGTTTACAGTTACATTTCTATTTTTAGTTAAAATATTCACTGTTTCTTAAAATTTTTGAAAAATAATTTTTTCATTGAATCATAAGTGTTTGTTATTTTTTCAATATACGGCAAATAGGAAATGAATGGAGTGCAATGTGATGTGAAACAGGTGAAATGGGGAACTCATTTCGCCTGCACTTCAATAAATGATCAACTTCTATATTAAATATCTCTGTAACTAAAGAGATTTTTAAGTTAATCCTTAGCACTAATGAAATCCTGTTTCATTGAAATTATACGCTACGTTTCTTTGAATTTGTTTTTAAAAATAGCTCTGATCTAACCTTTTAAAATTACTTTATTACTGTAAGAGGCAGAATTTAAGATAATTCTTTCTCGTTCATATCATCAAATAATGTTTCTAAATCAAAGAAATTAAGTTTTCATGGTAACAAATAAAACAAACTGATACTAAATGATATATTTGCTTAATTAAAAAAATGTATTATTAAGTAAACTATTAAAATCACATTTTTAATTTATTGAAAAAAATCTTAATTTAAAATTAAGTTAAATAGATTAAATTTTTTAGTTTTGTAATATCTAAGAATCTGTGCATTGATAATCATATGTGGAGAGCCCCTTGATTTCATAAAGAAACCTGAAATCTTTTGACTGTTTACTATGTTTATAAAGACATAAAATGTTTGATTTACATATAATTTGGTAACTGTATATTGGTAACTGCATCTGTATATCAAATATTTGATTTGTGTGACACTGTAGGCTAATAAAAATATATTTTTAAAAGATTTTGTCTAGAAAGATGGTTAAAAATATAAATGTTCAAATAGTTTAAATTATCAGAAAATCACAATTAATGGGATAAATATGTAAATTTAGATTTTTCATAAAACTATTGCAATTATATTTTTAATAAATATTTGATGAGATTGAAATAAAAACAATATCATGTGGTAATTTCTTGAAAAAGTTTCAAATAATTTCACACAATATTGTGTCTGATAATTGATAAAAAGTAATTATATATTCTTCACAAATAACTGAGACCATTCAAAGATTCTCCAATACAATATTCTTGCTTTTCATTATAATTTAAATAAGGTTAACTTGCTGATTAAGATGGAAACATTTTCTAGTGTATTATTAAAGAATCTTTTTTAATAAAAATGTCTTGTGATCCACGATTAAATTTATTGAAGTGTAATTTGCTTTTCAAAATTGTTTTTAATTAACTATTAATCTTGATACTGATCGAGTTTCATATTAATTCATTTTATTTTTATTATACAGGATTACATGCGAAAAATGGGAATTTTTTTTCAAATTATTTTTCATCATCCTAGAATACTTCTTATTATCTTCCAATGAAAATTTATCAGTGTAAATTAAGAGCATATGACACATTAATGTGAGTTAAAAATATTTATAAAATACACAATCAGTACACATACAATACATATGATTATTATAATACCTTATATTTTAGAATACTTTATTTTTTCATTAATATCCAATACAAATAATATTAAATTACATAATAACATTGCAGTATAACTGTGAGTTATCTGAGAGAAATTAAGAAATAATTTTTGCTCAAATAACTTACAGTTATACTGAGTAAGAAAGATATTTATTATAGTGCCATGGAATGATCTTTTGAATATTTGCTTGTCTCTATATTTCTTAATTCTAATAGATAATTGAGAACTTAAGATAAATGTTACAAGAAAAGCAGTTTGAGATTCTCGAAATGTTTTCTCTGTAAAAATTTTGTTTAAAATAAAAATCAGTTGTTTCTTTGTGCATTTGCTGGCATATTAAATAATTACAATAATTTAATCAATAATTATATGGAATTACAATAATTTAATGAATAATTATATAATAATGCCATTTGATAGAATATTATATCATTATTGATTAAATTATTGTAATTCAGTTCTTAAGCTGATTACTAAAGTTCACTTTTTTATGCAATAATACATATTCACACTTTTTTGAATATTTTACTTTTAAAAGCATAGAGATAACGGTGGACCTCTTTAGTTTTGAAAAGGCACTCTTCTAGATGAGGATTTATTGTGTATTTGTATCGACACGTCTCTTGTAACAAATTTCTATGACAAAGCATATTACTGAACACATCATTCCAAAACCCCAAATGACTATAACTCCTAATATATTTTTTAGTTGTAGAGGTTTTAAATCATTTTCGCTGTAGCTAGTGCAGAGACGGGACTTCTCAACTATTGTCTTCAACCATCTACCCGGAATATCCCCAGCAACCAATCTAGTAAGTCTGAAATAAAATATGGATCAATTAATTCTAACAGAATATAAGTATTAAAGTAACAATGTAATATTTCAATAAGGTCTACTATCCGTATGCAGAAGATACAATAAAAAGAAAATTAAATTTAATAATACATGCTGAGTGATAGTAAGTTACTGCCACCAGATATGGTCATAAAAAATGCCGAGATATCGGAAAGTATTTATGATTTAAGACAAGAATATATGAGACCAGATAAACGGATGTCTTATCTCAACAAAATGATTTACCGGAAAAAAATTCTTATATAAAGCTGTAGATCAACAGCTTTTAGTTCAAAACAATACAATTATGACAAAAGAAAGATTACAAGGGAACTGTTTTGTGTCAGACGCAAAACGTCAATCTTTTTGCTATTTATAAATATCATGGAACACGTTCATAAGCCAACACATTCCTCTTTTCATATTTTTAATTTTAATCAAAGTTATTCGGCTGTAACGAAATTATCTTATTCCTATAAACATTGTAAATGGTTTTGCAATTACATTGGTATTCAAAATTAACAGAAATTTCAGATTTTTGTCAATTATCTCTAGAATTACTGAACAAATATTAATGAAACTTGATATGTATTTACATTGATATACAATTTTAAAATATGCATATCTGCTTTTTATGTACAAAACCAATTCAAAATTCTGTAAAATTCATGAAAAAAGTCTACCAATGTTTTAAACAAATTTTTATTAAATTAAAAAATATGTATTCTATAGAAAATTTCACTGAACTATCAAAATAAATTAAACATAACTAATTAAATTTTTATTGGCTCATACGCTTCATTTATAAAATACACTACAGGCCATTAAAACTACTACACCAAGAAGGCGACATACTACAGACGTGAAATTTATATGTAAGGAAGATGGTGCTGTGATATGCAAATGATTAGCTTTTCAGCGCATTCAGACAAAGCAGGCGCCAGTAGCGACACCTACATTGTGTTTAAATGAGGAAATTGTTCAGCCGGTTCCTCATACACAAATTGCATTTGAACGTTGTTGCCTGGTGAAAAGTTGTTGTGCTGCCTCGTGTAAGAAGGAGAAATGCGTACCAGCACGTTTCTGACCTTGATGAAGGTCGAATTGTAGCGTACCGGGATTGCAGTTTATCTTTTCACAATATTGCTGCTCTCGTCGGTAGAGATCCAATGACTGTTAGCAGAATATGGAATAGATGGGTTCAGGACAGTAATACGCAACACCATGCGGGATCTCAACGGCCACCTATCACTAGCAGCCGAGAAGACAGGCATCTTATTCGCATGGCCGTAATGGATCGTGCAACCACGTCACGAGCCGTGAGTTAAGAAACGGGGTCGTTTGGAAGGCAACAAGTGTCTGCACGAACAGTTCGACGACGTTTGCAGAAGTATGGACTCTCAGCTCGGAGACCATGCCTGCGGCTTCCCTTGACGCTGCGTCATAGACAAGAGCGCCTTCAATGGTGTGATCAACGACGAACCTGGGCGCACGAATGGCGAGACGTCATCTCTTCAGATGAATCCAGGTTCTGTGTACAGCATCATGATAGTCGCATCGTGGCGAACGCACACTGGCAACGTGCATTCGTCATCGTCATACTGGCCCATCACCTGACGTGATGGTATGGAGTGCCATTGGATACACGTCTCGGTCACCTCTTGTTCGCATTGACGGTGCTTTGAACAGTGCACGTTACATTTCTGGTGTGTTACGGCCCGTGGCTCTACCCTTTATTCAAGCCCTGCGAAACCCTACGTTTCAGCAGGATAATGCCCGACCGCATGTTGCCGGTATTGTACGGGCCATCCTTGATACGGAACATGTTCGGCTGTTGCCCTGGCCAGCACGTTCTCCAGATCTTTCACCAATAGAAAACGTCTGGTCAATGGTTGACCAGCGACTGGCTCGTCACCAAACGCCAGTCACTACGGATGATGAACTGTGGCATCTTGTTGAAGCTGCATGGGCATCTGTACCTGTACATACAATCCAATCTCTGTTTGACTCAATGCCCAGGCGTATAACTGCTGTTATTACTGCCAGAGGTGGTTGTTCTGGGTGCTGATTTCTCAGGATCTATCCAGCCAAATTTTTTGAAAATTTAATCACTTGTTATTTCTAGTATAATATATTTGTCCAATAAATATCATTTTGTTATCTGCATTTCTTCCTGGTGTAGTAGTTTTAATGCCCAGTAGTGTATTATGCATTTGAGTATTTCTCAAACATTTTTTTATGTTTCTCAAATACTTTTAATCAAAAGAAAAACATATTTCAGAAAAACATTTTTGATAAGTTACAAAAAAAAGAATTTAATTAAATAAAATTAAAGAACAATAATTACCCTTCATTAAATTTTCTACGAAATGAAATAGGAAGAGATTTCCTTAAAGCAACTAACAAAGGAAAAGGAAAAAACTGATTTTCTGATAAATGAATGTTACACCTCCCGTACTTTGGAAAATATTTACTCAGAATAGTCTCTATAACGACGTGACCATGAACAATGGCAACTTCACCCTTTTCTACCCTTGCTAAATATTCATCTGTAAATATATCTTCATCAACCATGTCTTTTTCGAGTTTCGTCCACAGATTTTCGTACAAAGGCATACCGGATCCCTGAGCATTAAAAAACCTCTCAATTAGCCATACAATTTATAACAATATGAAGGACAATACACATTGCACAAATTGTAATGTACTTCAAAGATTTTAGTACTAAATAGTAGAACATATCAAACTAATAGACTTTCTTTAAAGATTTGGCCTATAATTCATTTCTTTCAAATCAGTGATCGAAAAATTATTTTTGGATTATTTATGATCATAAAAATTGTGTTAGTATCAATATTTAACTATGCATTATAATAATAATTTTGACATCAAATCAAATTGTAGTCTTAATTGTATTTGAACGATAAAATACTTAATACTCCAAAAGCTTCGTATATATTGAAGCAGTTTGGTTCTGATTTATAAAGATTAACTTATTAATATGATGTTTAAAAAGATAGAAATAGTATATTTAATTATTATTTAATATATTAGATTATTTTAAGAAACTTTTTTTAATTTATAACGTAATATTTTTCACTGAAATTATAATATTTTTCTCTAAAAAAAAAGAAAAAGGAATGATACCAGTTAAATCACTTTTTTTTTAAAACAAGGAAACATGTATACAAAGAGACAGCTCAACTATTGCTATTTCACAAAATTGTGTCACAACGGGGCTCTTTTCCAAAAAGTAAAAAGAAAAAACAAATTTATCAAATTAAAGGAAACAAAATAAATTTTTCATAAGATACATTTTAATTCTTCAAATCATTGTTTGAAAATGTTTTCCTCACTAATCAAAATCCTTCATTGAAAAATTTTGAAAAGGAGATATATGTAGATCCTTATTATCACCCTTAATTTTGTTAAGTGTTAATTAGTTTAACATACTAATTAGACTTTTTATGAAAATATGTATTATAGATTAGCTTCTGTATTTGAGATGATAACCACTAACTTCTTCACAGTGCTTCTCGCAATTTACAGCTTTATTAGATTAAAAAAAAAATCAATTTTATTTTATTTTTTTTTGATTTAATCAAAACTTTTGGAGTGAGAATTACATTAAATGTTCCTAAATCCGTATGTCCTGGTGTCGAGAAGAGGAGATCCCAAGATTGGATTTTCAATTCGTCAACTGATAGTAGTTTAAAATATCATCGCATGTAATTATTGAAGAAACTTACAAGTTATCAACTGGTATACCTCGTACTTCCTGAACAATTTTATTTACAAAATTTAACATAAGCATGAAATAAATACAGACTTATGATTGCTACGGAATAACAAACATGATTGAAATTCATTTTATAATTATATTTATATTATAATTAATAGTTCTAATCCTTAAAGGAAATTTTCTTATGCCTGATGATTAAAAGTCTTAAAAAAATATTGGATTATTATTTTGTATCTTTAATAAGACAAATTATTTTATTTTAATTAAATGTGTGAAAATATTCAAATGATATTTTCCAAAAACACACAAAGCTGACCTTAAATGAATAAAAATTAATTTTTTTAAAATTGTTAATTATAATACTTTGAAATCGGAATACATTTTAAAATAAATATCAGATTTTACCTTGAGAACTTCATGCAATTCAATTTCCCGATCTGTTAATCCCTTGACATTTTCTTTGGTGATCATATCAGACATGGAATCTACAATAGGATGCGACCTGATTATTGCTAGCTTTGAAACAAGCAAGCTCTGAAAGACTGTCATTACTAGAAAAGATATGCCAATTATCCAGAACATTATTAATGCTGTCATTACTGAAGCAATCTTAGTTTTCTTTGATCGTAACATCCATTTTTCACTTGGGGCTGTAAAATGTTAAAATATATTTAGTTAATAATTTTGTAACAAATGTAGTCATAGTTGAATTATTCATATTCATTAATATTGTGATTTCCGTTATTCATTAATATTGTGATTTTGGTAAACTACGAACTTTCTTCTAATATAAGAAGTGATTAATTTTGTATACCTTTTACATTTCTTTTAACAAGAATTAAAACTTATTAAAAACAATGAAAACCATTTTTCTTTTTTTGTCTTATTTATAAATCTTTTACATTTAAAAGGCATTTAAGGTTCCCTTTTGATTCACTACTTGCTATTTAATTACAAAACAATTCTCATCTGTTCTGATGAGAACAATTGAACCTTATTTCTCTTAATATTTAAAATTACATTAGACTTTTCCTAAAATTTTATGAAATATAAATTTTAATTACAATTTATAATTCCTTTGATTACTTTTTTTCTATACTTTGATAGTTACAAAACTTGGTTAAATTACAAAATAAATAATTATTTTCAGTTATCTACATGTAATTCCATTTCAGATCTCATGACTTTTAACTCTAAAAACTTTTTTTGTAAATAATACACCTTTACAAATATTATTAAACTTTAAAATACTGCTCTTAACTCTGCTGATTTACATAATTCTATAAAAAATATTTGTTTCAAGAAATTGTAGATTTTCACTAATCATTTTATTGTTTATATAAGTTATGTGGTATTAATAACTTATAGTGGAATTCATGTTTGTGAATATTAACATTTAATAATTTCCTGATAATTTTGTAAAAAAAATAATCTCACCTTGACGAAGCATGTACGCTGTATAAACCCAAAAATACTGCCCCAGTGAAAATATCCATGAATAGTTAATAGATAATCTGTAAAAAATGAGTGCAGAAGCAATCGTTATTGCTAAGAGAGATGCTCCTATGCTTGCCCAAACCTGGAAAAAGTATTTTAAAATTTGTGTTGTAAAACTTTCTGATTCTTATTATTTAGATAAATTGTGTATATAAATTATTATGTTATACTTAAAAAAAGGTGCTCAAAAATTTACTTTAAAATCAGAAAAATGTAATGTGTAACTTCTCATTTTATGCTACATTTTACCTAAAGTTATTTGTAGCAAACTTTTTCATTTCAGGAAAAGCAATCCAATTTTTGCATTTCCTAAAATAAAAAAAGAATTATAGATCCTCAAAACATATTTTACTATTTTTAAATATTTCTTAGTGATTACTTACTTATAAGCGACAAATGATGAAATATTTATTCACGTGGAATGATTTAAAAGAGATGATAAACAACTTGTTTTCACACGCACATCTCAAAAATCTTTTTTGTGAGCATTATATTTACTTTTTTTAAAGAAATATATAAAAACTTCAAATATAAATTTATTATTCGCAGAAAGCTAAAACTTTACATTTTTGAAACAATGAAATCGATGAAAATTTATATAATTAAGAAATGAAAAATTAAATATCTTCTATATATAACAACAAACCTAGTCTAATATTTTTTGTATTCAAAAAATGATGCTTATAACACAACTTATACGTTTCAAGATCAATTTTTATTAGTATATACTTTGTAATTAGGCATTCATTAGTGACGTGTGAACAAAAATATCTAATCTAATGCTACTGAAATATTTACCTAGATGGTTTAACATATAACGTATTTCAAAGTTTTGTAAAAAAAATAAAAAGAAAGAAAGAAACCATTTCCATTTTTAAAGAATACTTTAAAAGTCATAAGATTTTTTTCCCCAATATTATGATTTTAATCAACTTTACTTTTAGTTACAGTAAATTTCGGAAAAATGTTTGGTATTAGTTAAATAAAAATATATTAAAATGTTATGAAAATAATTTTTTTATTCCATTGGTGTTTTCTATTCTGACTCATAATCTGCAATAGAGATTACAATTAATCCACAATATTATTGATTTATTGAGCCATAATTGATTAGTTTTGGCTCATATAGGACTCATGAGTCTGTTGTTTTGTAAGAGTTACAAATAGACGTAACTAT